>JACDJE010000387.1:547986-601686 GCA_016647715.1 Pavo muticus
TCATCCAGGTCATCGATAAAGATATTGAAGAGGACAGGCCCCAGCACCGACCCCTGGGGAACTCCACTCGTGACCGGTCGCCAGCTGGATTTAGCTCCATTGATCACCACTCTCTGGGCCCGGCCCTCCAGCCAGTTCCTTACCCAGCCAAGAATGTACCTGTCCAAGCCACGGACTGCCAGCTTCTGCAGGAGAATAGTGTGGGAGACAGTGTCAAAGGCTTTGGTTCTCCCATCTCTCCTGCGCGTCTTTCCTCGCAGCCTCTCAGCAGGCTGGGCCCGCTGCGGGTCCTGAGTCCTTTGTGGCTTCTCACAAACATGCCTGAGGCCCTGGAGCGGTCATTCTCGGTTGTTTGTATCCCTGCATGTCCCTGTTCGTTGCAGGGGAGGTGTGCTGGGATGGCCATTACCTTCCAGCTCTGACAGTTCTATGATCAGAGCATGGGGATCTTTGAGTCCAACCCCGGGGTCCACACAGCACCACCCAAAATCCAAACCCTATCTGTGCTATGAAGCTTTGCGTACAGATGTGTGGAGCTTCACCCCTGGATCGCGTCTCAGTGTGTCTGTGGAGCTGTTTTACAGCACGGTGTTCATTTCTGGTGGCTGATGGGGCTGTGTGAGCTGAGAGCCCCATCTGACAAAGCACACATTGGTAGCAGTACAACAGAGCTGCATTGCTGTCTCCCTCAGGCTATCGAGGACGAAGGAGGAGATCCGGATGAAATTCCCGTGGCTTCAGAACTGACCAACAAGAGGCTGTCAAAAAGAATGAGCAAAGGTACAGGGTGCAAATACAGCTGCTTCATTTTGGTGCCTTTTTTTGTGGAAAATGGTAAAACTGTTTCATTAGTGAGCAAGGACAACAACAATATGACAGCCAGGTGTACTTCTTTTCATGTCTTGGAGCCTTTTTCATGCTCATGCCATGTATTTGTGTTGACCGTGTTGTATTCTCATCCTCAGCTAAATCCAGATAGGGCTTCTGAATCAGGATCTTAAGGATTATTAATTGAAACAGCGTTGAGTAGATAATTTGGCAAAGAGTAGCTGTGTTGTGAAATATGGTGCTGTTTCTCACTTCAGTTATATTATTTTTAGGAAGAAAATCAGAAGAGGAAGGGGTGGAAGACAATGGGCTAGAAGAAAACTCCAGAGATGGGCAGGTAGGTGAAAGCATGATTGCAGTTTCCAAGTGCATGTGTCATTAAAATCACAGAAATTACACATCTGTCCCTTTCCTTTGTTTAGGAGGATATTGAAGCAAGCCTGGACACCTTACAAGACATCGACATGATGGATATTAGTGTGTTAGATGAGGCTGAAATAGACAACAGCAGTGCTGTAGACTGTGGAGAAGACTATAGTCCTGATAACATTCTGGATTCGCTGTCTGATAATAAAGACAATGTTGATGCAGAAATGAAAGAGCTTCCAGATCAGCTAACAGAAAATGAGGTAAGTAGGGGTCCTTGCAAATGTAACAAGTGCTTGGGGGCATGGAGGTGTTACTTTGGTACCGTACAGTGTAGGATGTAGATAGATTCTGTTTCACATTAGCAGCTCTTGTGTCCTACCAGAGGTATAAAGGGGTGACAGCAGCAAGTTTACCATCTGCTTTATGTGCAGTCACATCTCGAGTTGAAAGCAGTGTGATAGTTTCAGCATTCCCTGTTGCCATTTATGCTTGTTAGAGTGTATGTGTGCATTAATGGATGCATGCACATACATCTGTACCCACCCATGTAAATAATTGTACATGTGAAGAAAGAAATTCGTTTTCAACTTATAATTTAGAACTGTTATCTACAGAATTACAGCTGTGAAGAGCTTCTGTTGTGTAGTTTGTTATAGGTGATTAAAACATGAGCTCTTTATGTATCAGGTATTGCCCCTGCCTGGCAGGGCCCAACTTTTGATGTAGCATAGAGAGCAAGTTGGAATATCTCCTATGCAGTCTCCAGCTACTGAATGGACGCAGTAATTGCATGCTATGTTTACTCCCCACACAAAAAGTGCTCTCTTTCCTTATCTCCTTGTGTATTTGCTTTAGGCTTGTCATGTCAGTCCCAGCTTTTTACCATGTGAGAAACAGTAATTGCAGAGACACCCCATTAACCTGAAAGGCCGTTTTCTGGCTTTCTTTCAACTAGAGCTGTTGAGAATCAGAACCAGTGAGGTTTTGGTTGAGTCTTGAACCAAATAGAGCTCCAGCAGCTCCTAGGAATGTACATGTGGGGGATGTTTTGTTATTGGAAAAGTGGAGACTTAAATCAGCTTCACTTCCAACGCCTTGAAGTTGGAAGCTAAAGAAATAAAAAGGTGGGAAAATGGAGAAACGATTTCTAAATCAGAGGAAAGTAGACTTTAAATTCAGTGTTGCAATGAAATAAAATGGAAGGTTAATGGAAAGAGTGCTCTGCTGCTAATATTTAATGCTCAAGAATATTTCTGTCTTGCTCCTCTTGGGTTGTGTTCAGAAGTAGCAATCAAGATCTTCTAAATATTGGAAGATGCTTCTTAAGCTGTTGCTCAGGTGAGCTGGATGTGGTGGTGTTTCTCAGTGAGCTGTGTAAGGAGTACTCTAATTCCTTTTTTACTCTTTTAGGAAGATTATGATGAAATTGAAAACAATGTAGATTCCTCTTCTGATTTAATTGAAATGAAGGTAAATTGAAAGCGTAACTTCCAGATTTTTGTTAATGCTGTTCACTCTGTTGGTACCACGTGGCTGTAGTGTGGGCTGTAACAGAACCACGGCCTGAGCGACCTCACACACGACCCAGTCTGTCAAGTGAGGGCGCCCCAAGTTGTTTCCTTGTTTTTTCCTCCCCTTTGCCAATTTCAGGAGACTTCCTCCGCCTTTGCTCTGGCACTGCAAAGGAAACAGGCCTTCAGAAATGCAGAGCAAAAGCACTGCAGTGGCTTTTCTTACTTAGGAAAGCTGAGATTTACTTGAGAAGTTTCACAGCTGGTTATATTTTCTTTCCCCTGCTGATGATATCCAGCAGTAGCCAGGTTTCACTTTCGCTCTGTAGTACAGAGTAACCTTTTTGCCCCCTTTTCTCTAATATTCCCAGTTATGAGGAGAATAGTGGCTGAAATGTGGGCTTTAATTAGTACACAATTAATTTCCAGTGGATGCTGAAAAGCAGTGCTAAGAGCAGCAGGTGGATTGGCATGCATCTCATGGGTGGGGTGGGGGGTTGCAGTGGTGCTCTGTATCGAAGTTCATTGCATAAAATCCTTATTCTGTCTTTATTTCCTAAACAGAAAATGGACAAACTACACCTGGAGCCAGGTACTGTTAAAGAAAAGCATATTCCTGTCTTTTCAACTAATACTTTTTAAACCATTAACTATTTAAAACAAACAAACAAACATAGAATTTGCGTTATTCTTATGATGGCCAACCCAGATCATGCAGGGTCATAGAGATTGGAAACCCAATCATATCCCCAGATCTGTGAAGTGATGCTTGTCATCTCTGAAATATTTTCAGTGATATGAAATGGTTTAAAAACCTGTTAAGCTACATAGATGGATTTAGAGAAGTTAATCACAGCTTAAGAGCTAAACGGTCTGCCTCTAAACAGATCTTGTGATATCGCACACACCTTAACTCTAACTAAGTAGAGGGCAGTAAAAAGATATTGTAGGGCATTAAAATGTAAAGCTTAGTTACTGGATACAGAAGAAAGAAGAGAGTTTCTTCATGGAAATTTCATACAGATACTTTTCACTTTGTGGACTGCAAACACACTCATGCACCATCAGAAGAAGCCCAGGTTTCATGTTGGACTGTCTGCTAAAAGAATGTCACAGAGATTTAAAAATTGAACCCTCAGTGCTTTGCTTTGTTCAGTTAAGCGTCTCGGACTGTGGAAGCTAACTAGAGAAGAAGCAGCTGAACGATTGCGTGAAGAATATCAAGGATGAGCCAGAAGGTTTTGTTAAATCTGGGGGATTTTTCTTCCCTGTTAACGTGTGAGGGCTGATGCAGTAGTGTGTCAGAGGGCAGTGAGCGTAGGACTTGTAACACTGTGTACACTAGGGTTTTCCAATCTCTGTGTAGCTTAGCCGTTCTCTTGGTGTTAGTGTGGCAGCCATGCCAGTTCCACGTTTGTGATTGCTGTATTTCCCTGGTGATTAAACCTTGTGCCATTCTATTCCTGTTAAATCCGTAGAAAATGAGAAAATACTCGACATTTTGGGGGAAACTTGTAAATCTGAGCTCCTTAACGAAGAAACCTCCGAAGCGGAGCAGCCACATGCACAGGAAGCAAGTAACGTGGTGCCAGGCAAGAGGCTAGCAGAGGAAGAGGACGCTCTGGGTGCCGCTCAGTCGGAGGAAGATGCTTTAGATTTGGACAGCAAATCGGCACAAGCTATGGCAAGGAAGGAGGCAAAGCGTTTAGTTGTAGCAAAAGGGGAGACAAGTGAACAGACAATAGAGGAAGAGAAGCTGGACTCTGACTCTGTAGGAGTAGAGAGCGTAAGCGATCAGAGTAGCAAGCGCTGCCAAGGCCTGGAAGCCTCTAGTGGGGAAACAGCGGAGAGAGGCGCAGGTCCCGAAGGCAAGGATAGCAAAGAAGATGGCAAGCAAACAGAAGACAAAGCTAATTCAGAGGAATGCCCCGCTACTAAAGAGTCCTCAGCCAGTGAGGGCGGTGATCAGAAAAAGAGGTTTGTTTTTTCTCCGTTATAGACCAGATGCTATCTTTTGTCACGGGTCGTTAAGCGATGCCAATAAGCTGTTTCCTTCAATTGGCCACCACGCCTGCTGAAATTGTAGCCTATTCCTAAAGAATCGCTTTGATTTCTCCTTGTGCAGAATTGTTGTTGTTTGTAACCACAGAGGGTTTGATTTCTTTCCTTCCTCAACCTTCAAAGGTTGTTTTCTTAAATTACTCTGATTTGTAAACTTCTTCTAATATAATTCTGTTTAAGAATCTGACTCCCCTTATTTCACGTCAGATTACTTAAATCGAGCATATAAAGGTGTATTTTTGTTTGCAACATGTTTTCTGGTAGGTATTTAATCTTAGCTTTTTAAAGAACTGATAAGCAGTCATTATTCTCTCTGACTCGAGTAACGTGTTGTTTTGTCTTTAGCCCTGTGGAGGAGGACAGAGATACAAAGCTAATCTCTAAAGATGAGAAAGGTACGTGTCTTTAGAAACCCACACTTGACATTGATGTCAGTGAAACTGCTTTGTGTTGGATGGGGTCTTCTGTTGCATTGAAAGTTCTGCAGCTCTTAAATATCATTATTTACTTATTACTTTAAAGGTGTAGCTGTGCCAAAAAGTTCTTCTCTTTGGTACATTTTAAAGGCTCTGCGTTGCGCCCTTCTGTTTGTGTCTTCATCTCCAAAGGTAGACATTAATCTGTGGCAAATATGTCCTTCGTGCACTGAGGATACCACCAGCTGTTAGTGAGTCCAAAGCCTTTTGTGGTTGGTTTACTTGTGGTTCTTTATACCGCCTCCTGTTACGTGAAAATAATGCACAGTCTTGTATTCGTGTACTTCAACATCACAGATACTCCAAGTTTAATGTTGTCTTCCAGCTGGATCAGTGGTTCTTAAATCTTCATCTGCTCAGATCCTACTTACATGTGCATGATGAGCAGGATGGCCATTTCTAGACCAGCA
This sequence comes from Pavo muticus, assembly GCA_016647715.1. Classification (NCBI taxonomy): domain Eukaryota; kingdom Metazoa; phylum Chordata; class Aves; order Galliformes; family Phasianidae; genus Pavo; species Pavo muticus. The sequence goes on from JACDJE010000387.1 coordinate 553,642, forward strand.
GTGCCGGGTGGGGCCTTGCCTACTCCTCCTCATCCTGTTTCTTCCTTTTAGTGCACGTTCTGCTGAGTCTTTACAGCTCTTTCCTCTTTGCTGTTCTCTCTTACCACTCCGAGGCAGAAAGCTTGGAGCTGCCCTATGTGCAGCAGGGAGTTCAGAGCAGTGAGTGCTGAAGTCCCAGCAGTTCTGTAATTGGCCAGAAGTTCGTTAGGAGATCGGTCTGTTTGCTGATTGGAAAGGAAGGATTTGCATGGTTTTAGGTTTTACAGCACAGGCTGAGCTCACCATCAGCTGCTTCCTCCCACATTCTGGGTTATGCCTGTCTGTGCCAGCTACCAGCCCTCGCCTTCAGCTCCATCCACATCTGTTCACCTCTCATCTGTATTTTTGCTCCTATTTCAGAACATTTAAAGGTCCGTTTAGCAGGTTCTGTTATTTACCCGCAGACTGCAGCACATTTTGGGAGATTTCATCTTTCTTTTAAGGGACTGCCACAAGTCCCTGCATACTTTCACAGGAACCTGTACAGATGTGACAGCATTCCCTGCACAGCTCATGTTTGCAGCAGGAAGGTGGCAGCTCTCACATGAGGAAGTAAGAGACAGAAAGATACCCGAGTAAGGAGAGCATTTCAGGCTGCCTTTGAAAGATGTGTCTCCCCTTTGATGGCAGTTCTGAGAAATCCCTTCTATCACCAAAGAAGTGTTTTAGAAGCAGGTAGATGCAGTGGGACCTGCTGCACTCCGGTCACAGAAGCCCGTGGGACTGAGTGCTGTGAAGAGCAATAGAGATCTTAAGGAGATTTCAGAGGAGGCTGGGATAGTGTCCTGGTGTGAGAGCCCCATGCAAACGGCCAACCATCAAAACTTGCATAAATCAGCCTGTTTTTAAAAGGGATGAAGGTTATTTGGTTGGTTTTTCTCTTAGCAATAACAGAGGAGTTCAACCAGGAGTCAGTGGAATTACAGAGGAGCTGGCCAGGCTTGCTGGTTGCTCCTTAGAGAGATGAGCATAACACAGTCACACAGCAATAACAGATGTTTACGGAGGGACACCACCTCTCACTGTCAGAAATAACATCTGTGAGCATTTAGCTTGAACCTTAGTCAGTGCCCCATGAGCTCTCGGACTTGGCAGTGATACAGTCACTTCTCAAACACTGACCAGTTCAGATGCCATACTGGGAGGGTGTTCTGCAGTTCCTGCATAGCTGAAGAATGCTGATCCTTTTCTGAGTGCAGTAACTGAGGTCAAAGCTGAGCTGTTCGTACCCTAAACATGACCTCCATGCAGGCAGACACTGAGGAAAGCCTGTTCTTGCTTCTATGGTGAATGTTGTTCCTTGAGAGGTGCCGTTAATCTGCATGCAACTGTAATTCCTTAGGAGTCAAGGAGATAAGGGCAAGACATGAGTTTCTGTGGGTGCTGGCTGGGTTCCCACAGCCCTCGCAGGTCTTCAGTCTTCTCCTGTAAGTTCCAGCTTGCTGGGATGGATCCAGACACGTTCTGAAGGGCCACAGTTACTTCATCTCTGCAGTTTCTTCCTTGAGGAGTGATGTGACGTCCCTCTGTTATTCCATCTTAGAAGAGCTCGGGCTCCTCATTGCCTCCAGGAATACGAGTTGTTGGGAGACGACTTTTGAGCTTTACTTCACGATTTGAAAAATGAGATTTGTGGGACTGTTCTTTTTTAAACATGGGAATAGTTGAACTAATTGGGCTTGGGGGTGTGGTTGTGTTTGTGTTCCTAATCAGGTCGCACTGCCGGCGGTTCTGGGAGGAACTTCTGGGTGAGTGGACTGGCTTCCACCACCAGAGCTACAGACCTGAAGAATCTGTTCAGCAAATATGGGAAGGTAAGGTTGGTTGGTTTCTTTTCCCCTCACTATAAACTGTCTTTAAGACGTGGTATGCTTCTGATGCTGAAGATGACTGTGGGATTATAGAGGGAGGAAGAACCTGCATGAGTTCCTGCCGAATGGCTGCAGCTTTATTTCATCTCTTCAAACAAAAACAAAATTCCTTTTCCAGTCCTTGTGTAACCAGACAGCGACTGCTCACGTATTTCTCTGTGTCTTTTGGTGGTGTCTTTTTGAACCTCACAGTAAGCAGTGAGTGCTGCTTATTACGTACATTCCTGGGACAAAGTAGGATAATGCAGTATTTGATGATGTGTTTATTGGGGTGTACATGAGGAATTGCCTCAGTGCCTGCAGATTTACCTTAGTCTGAAGCTGATAACTGCCTTAAAATGCACTCGTTTGGGCAATGTTCTTTTTTACTGCATTTGTTATGGGTGTCCTCCATCTCAGCTGGAAAATGGGAGGAACAAATTCAACAGAAAGCTCCTGTCAGAGCTGATAGCATTTCTTGCACGGAGCTGATTCCTAAGGATCTCTCTCAGACCTTTGAAGCCCATTTAAAGATGTCTTTCTCAGCAGGTTGTAGTTAGAGAAATCTCTGCTAGTAATGCATTACTGCACGTACACTGCAGAGTGTAAGCTGTGACCTGACTGGAAGTACTGAAATGGGTTAAGTGTGGCACAGCATTGGCTTTGACAGTCAGGAGAGTAACAGAAGCTTCTTTCCCCGTGTCAGTTAAAAAACACAGTGCTGCCTTTCCATGTGTTTGTTCAGAACTCATCTGGTGAGCTGGAATGCGTTGATCATAGAGATACCACAGCGTGTTAAACGTGCAGTGAAAAACAAGCACACCTCGTGTTTGCAGCTGCTCAGCTGCCACAACAACGTGCAGTCACGTAAATAAACGTCCTGTTACTTGCTACAAAGCACTGATGGAGGTTGAAGCTTCCAAGCAGTCAGAGCCCATCTGCTACATAAATCAAGAGCTCAGAAGCACGTTCCGTCCTCAGCTCCACTTTAATGCTGTGCACACACTGGTGTAAATAAGCAGCGTTTATAGAGCAGCTGTTCTGTGCAGGTTGTCTGTGGGGGGGAGCTCCTCTTTCTTAAGCAGAGCTACGGATGTCACTCTGTCATCCTCAGTGGTGACATGAAGACATTTTGAGTGGCAGCAGCGTGCCCAGGGGTGCCCCGGGGATGCCTGTGAGTGTTTCTTGCTGTCCATGCGCTGCCTTTGTTGCTGTAACACGTTGTTTCTTTGGGAAAGGTGGTTGGTGCAAAAGTGGTCACCAACGCCCGCAGCCCCGGCGCGCGCTGCTACGGCTTCGTCACCATGTCCACAGCTGAGGAGGCCACCAAGTGCATCACTCACCTGCACAAAACGGAGCTACACGGCAAGATCATTTCTGTGGAAAAAGTGAGTATTGATCCCCAAAGATCTCTGGCCGCCATCGAGTTGTGCACGTAATTGAAACCACGATCTCAGCTGATGTGCAAAATACGTTTCAGGCAAAAAACGAACCTGCTGGGAAGAAACCAACTGAAAAAAAGGAGAGTGAGTCGAAGAAAGAAGCAGACAGTGAGAGGTACTGCCTTGAACATTCCCTGCCCAGAGCTGCTGCAGTTCTCTATGCTGGTTTGTCAGGAAGAAGTGTTAAATAGAACTTTTATGACAAACATCCAGAAAGTGATGAGTGTGTGTTTGTAAATGCTGCATCTCAGCAAGTCAGATTTGGGTTGTGTTAATTTGGTTGTCTCTTCCTGAATATCAGTCTAATCTTTATCAATATCTGCCTGTAGGCCTAGCAGCAGTAAAAGGGATGAGAAATGTGACCAAAAAGACGATTCCAAAAAGGCTGAAGACAAAGATGAAAAAGAAAGGAAAGAGAAGGATGAACAGAAGTCTGCTTCATCGGATCAGCCGAAATCTTCCAAGTCAGGTAACGGGCTGTTCTTTATTTCACAGTCAGTCTCATAGAATCACAGAACCCTAGAATGGCCTGGGTTGAAAAGGACCACAGTGCTCATCTATTTCCATCCCCCTGCTGTGTGCAGGGTCGCCAACCACCAGCCCAGGCTGCCCAGAGCCACATCCAGCCTGGCCTTGAATGCCTGCAGGGATGGGGCATCCACAGCCTCCTTGGGCAACCTGTTCAGTGCGTCACCACCCTCTGGGTGAAAAACTTCCTCCTGATATCCAACCTAAACCTCCCCGTCTCAGTTTAAAACCATTCCCCCTTGTCCTATCACAATCCAAGACTGGCTCAGCTGGAAATCCAGGTAGTGCCACGGAGGGGCACTGACATTATGTCAGCCTTAATGGTGACACTTGGGATAGGTGTAGTGAAGAAATGCTTTTTGAGCAGAGCTTTAAAGACCCGTTTCACATTGTGGAGGTAACTTTGTGCACAGTAAGGAGTTGCATACGTTATGTAGCGTCGTTATTTCTTACACCTCTTTCTGCTCAACCTCTGACTTGTTTAGGGAGTAAAGGAACAGAGAGAACGGTGGTAATGGATAAATCCAAAGGAGAGCCTGTCATCAGTGTGAAAACATCAACTACATCAAAAGACAGAGTAAGTAGTGCTCCTGCATGGGAAGCGTGGTACGTTGGTTTTCCTTAAAGACAGACCAGGAGTCCCACTAAGCTGCGTGTGCCCTATGCTTGTCCTACTGATCAGTCTAATTAGGGTTTCTATAGTGCGGATTTAGCTCTTAATTAGCCAAATATTTTTCATATGGCTGATAACATATTCAGCAATGAAATCCTGCCAAACTAAATGTGAGAAGGGAAGGTCTTCTGTTATTATGTGGTGGGTCTGCAGGGTTTAAAAAAGAAAGAGAAAAATGTGGGGGCAGAGCTTTGAGATGTGTGCGAGTGGAAACAGAGCCGAGCGCTGCGCCTAGCAGTTGTCCTTTTGTAAATGCACTGTGCTGAGTTCCTGTCCTTCTGTGTTGAACGCAGAGTGTGAAGAGCCAGGATCGCAAATCGGAGAGCAGGGAGAGGCAAGGCATTGTGCCCTTCGACAAGATCAAAGCTCAGAGGAAAATGAGGGAGGCCGAGCAGCGCCGGTAAGAGCAGCAGTTAGCTTGGCTGAAAGCTGTTTTCTTTCCTTCCTAGAAGTCATACAGTTTTCTTTTAATTGCAGTAACCGAGGGAGAAAATAGTTCTTTTATTTGATACTTTATTTGAGTAGAAGCAATGAGCTTTGGGGCATTTGGATTCAACTTCTGTCCGTATTATTTGCCCCTGCGGGTGGGTTTGATGGGAGCAACGAGATCACTGTCAATACAAGTCATTGCTGCGATAGAATCCAGAGGAGCTCCACAAATGTGCAGTCACTGTGGTTTATTTTATTTTTTCCTTTCTGACTTCCTTTCTTTGTTGAAATACAAACCTGTAACCTTTCATGCTGCTAAAACAGCACCCGTGAGCGTCGGGAGAGGCAGCAGCACCTGCAGACCATCCGGGAGCGCGAGGAAAGGGAGAGGCTTGAAATTGCTCGTGAGAGACTGGAAATTGAAAGGCAACGGCTCGAGCGAGAGCGGATGGAGAGAGAGAGACTGGAGAGAGAGCGGATGCACATAGAGCACGAGAGGAGGAGGGAGCAGGATCGCATCCAGAGAGAAAGGGAAGAGCTGCGACGGCAGCACGAGCAGCTGCGCTACGAGCAGGAGCGGCGCTCTGCCATGAGAAGGCCGTATGACATTGATGGCAGGTAAAGGCAGTGTGAGGGACAGGAGGGGGGGGCTTGGCTGCCAGGCTGTGGCTCCAGCCTGCCCTACGGAGAGCTGTCTGTCTGCTCGGAGCTGCAGTCACTGCTTACCCTGTGTGTAAAACCTCGGTTGCTCACTCCTGTCTGAGTTCTGTTCCTGCTTCTGAGCTTTTTTACACGCGTTTTTGGTTTGCACAGTTTGAAGGGAGGGATCAAATATCCAAAGTGACAAACTGGATTGAAACCAACGTGTTCTTTCTGTCAGGAGGGATGATCCCTACTGGCCTGAAGCGAAGCGGATGGCGATGAACGATCGGTACCATTCCGACTTCGGCCGCCAGGATCGCTTCCACGACTTCGACCACCGGGATCGCGGCCGGTACCAGGACCACTCGTTGGACAGGTTGGTGCTACCTCTGCTGTGCTGTCTGAAATCAAAGGGCGAAGATGAATGCAGTATCACATTTTGCTGCCTTTTCTTTACTGGGTGTTTCTTCTGCACTTCCTTTTTCAAGCATGATTTAGTAGCTGTGGAGTTTCTCTTGTGAAACTGAAGAGAACTGTTGTGTGCCACGAGTTAAGCACTCCTTAAGCACCTGCTCAGTGTGCTTCTGCTGCTGCTTTGCAGCTTTGTAAGCTTCTGAAAGAAAAAGAGCTTTTGAAATAGTGTTGTAGCATCTTAATGGAGGATATTGTTTCATAATTCTGGGCTAGCTAGGTTTTCCAGGGATCTCAAGTGTTGTGGCTTCCCTGTGTTCCTGCCCCGTGTGCCTCTTGTAGGCCATGCTGGCAGCACATGGAAACAGGATTTTCTCTATGTGCTATGTAGATACTGTTGTAACAGCAGTGTGTTTTCCAGTCACAGTCTGATTTTAATTGTCTGTCTGCAGGAGGGATGGATCAAGGACAATGATGGGAGATCGCGATGGACAAGTGAGTTGCTTTTTGTGAAGCTGTAGAACTATCTCAACTCTTACAGCCTGGTTTGCCATAGTTTCAGATTAAAATTACAGTGCTAGAAGTATCTGTCAGTGACAAGATTGCCTTGTTTTTGACTTGCTGTAAGTCAGGTACAGTTACTGGGGTACACAGCAAACAAAACAAGCGTGTCAGAGAGGTGGGTGATAGGAGAGGCACAAGAGAAGGCACAAGAACAATAAAATTAACTCTGAAGGTGGCAAAACTGGTGTAGGTGTTGTTGTGCTCTTGTGGCCTGAGGGGCAGGCAGTGAGAGGTGGCTTTTACTGATGGCTGAGCCATGGGATTGCGAGAGACCCGGACAGGAGAAGTGGGCAGAGAGGAGTATCACGAAGTTCAATGGGAAGAAATAAAGACAGGGTTGGCCATGGGCGCTCACACAGGCCTGCCTTGCCTTGCAGCATTACCCAGATGAGCGCCACGGAGGGCCTGAGCGCCACTCGCGGGACTCCAGGGAGAGCTGGGGCAGCTACGGCTCCGACAGGAGGATGAGTGAGAGCAGAGGGATCCCCCCGCCCTCACGGTCAGTGCTGAGCCGTGGTGCCTTTCCTTGTTATTGTAGATGCACTTTTTGACGCGACTCTCTTTCACAAACCTCCCTCCTCAGCCCGCTCTCTGCCGGCTGCTCTGCACACGAGTGGCTCTTCCCGCTCACTCCTGTACCGCAGGAGAGCCAGGTGTCCCGCTTGGGTTCTTGCTGTCGTGCAGAGGTGTAACTCGGGCTCTTCCTGCAGGGATGGCCGCGACTGGGGGGACCACGGGAGGAAATTTGAAGGGCACCAAGAGCGTTCGTGGCAGAGCAGTGTGGATGGAGGGATGATGGGACGGGATCACGAGAGATGGCAAGGTAATGCTCCCCGCGGGGCGCCTGCTTGGACACAAAGCAGAACGATTCCTGTGGATATAAAGGAATCGTTTCCACTCTTTTGTAGGTGGAGGTAGAGGGAGACCTGGCCACGTGATGCACCGTGGAGGCATGTCAGGGTAAGAAGCTTAAAAAGAGCAAAGCATTTCTTTGTCTTCCGTTTCCTTTCCTTTCAGGGTGAGTCCCTTGCATTTAAATGAGCCAAAAAAGCATTTTTTGTTACTGAAATGCCAAGGGATGACAGGCTATTGCTGTGGTTCACAACGTAGCACATCATTTATTTCAACCTGACTGCTCAAGTCACGAGAAAACAAACTCCAAACCATCTGCCTCACTTTGCAGGCGAGGAGGGTTCATGCAGGGCGGGAACCAAAGCCAGATGATGCACGGAGGAGGGATGCAAGGAGAGGGATTTGCTGGCCAGGAGAGAGCAAGCAGACCCAACGATCCCCGGTTCAACCGTCGCTACTGAATGTTTTAATTTGGAACGCTACGTGGCAACTGAAATTGATTTCTCACCCGGGGTTACCATTCCTTGGAGCTCGTGGGTCACTGTAAGTGTAATTTTTTTTAAGCTGCTGCCATATTACGTCACTCAATCCAATGTGAACTCATTTGTTTTGTAATGTGTTGTTCATATCTCATTTAAAAATGTTTGTTAATGAAGCATTCCATTTTCCATAAATAAAAAACAGTTTACAGTTAATGGCTTCAGTGGTCCCTGGGACACTGATTTGTTTGGCCACACGCTGAAGCACAGAATGCTCTGCCCAAGTGAAGCACCCAAATGCCTTTGCACTTTCAGCAGCACACTGACACACCACGTTACTTCAGGAGTCTTAATTAACCACTGCAGTCTAATTTTTTTTCATGCTAGAGATGATGCTAAAGTTTGGACAACCTGTCAGTGCAGAACTGACAAAGGGAGAGTGAGGGCTGAAGGATCTTTTTCTCTTCGTTTCATGGTGGGAGCTACGCCTGCCCGGCCTCTGCTGCATCAAGGCAGTCCAAAGCTGCTCCGATTCCAAGACCTACAGTTCCTCAGCAATCCTCGATGGAGATTAGGAACGGCTCTTAGCTGTGCCTGGGTGTCATCTCTGAATGTCTTTAAGAGTGCAGTCAACACCGGTGCAGACAGAGGTTCTCCCTCAGCACAGAACTGTCGCTCTGCACCTGAGCCATGCGCTGCTGAGGCACCTACCACTAAGAAGACGCGAAGCAATGGGTGCAGTTTGTGTGCCAAAACCAACCCCAATAAAACAGGAACTTCCAAAGTCCTTTATTGTAGCCCTTGCTTGGCTGAGCTGCCCTCCAGCGGGACCAGCACAGGACGGACAGAAGTGCAGAGCTGCACCTGGAGGCCGTGCTCACTTGACGAGGTCCTTCACGTACTTCCAGCCCTCCGCCGTGTACTCGCAGGCCCTGCTGGGAGCCACAGACAGGGCAGACATCACCGTGTGCACTCCTGTGGGGAAAGTGCAGAGTTATCCCCAGAAAAGCAGCACTCCAGGCAAATTCCCTATCGCTACTCTAGCACTGGAGATCTCTTCAAAGACAGAGGAAAATGCAGATTTGTTATGAAGCTTGAGCTCGAGTACAGCCTCACTGTCCCAACAGCACGAGTCAAAGTTCAGATGACCACAAACTGCAACTTGGATAATTCAGTTTCATGTCTGGTTTTGCTGCAGACCCCAGGTGATGTCACAGGAACGGGGGCAGCTTCCCTGCAGCTCTGTGAAGGTTATTTGCTGCACCATAAGAACAATAAATCCTCGTCAGGTATTGATGACCTGTTTGGCCTTCAAACATCCCTACCTGTCTGGCAATTATGGGAACGCTCCTGTGAAAAATGAGAGGCTGAGTTCAGACACACTCATGTGTGGAAACAGTTGTATGGCCACACATCTTCCTCCTGATTTCACCCTTGGGATGGAGGTGATGAGATGAAGTGAGCTGCCCACAGTCTGTGTGTGCTTGTGGCACCTGGAGGAACTCTGCTCCTAGATCCAGTGCTCCTACCACATCATCACTCTTACAGAGGGCAGTGCTGAGACACGGCCGAGATAAGATGATCTTTGAGTTCCTTTTCAACCCAGGCCATTCTATGATTCTGTGACAACCTGCATCACTGTTGGCCCCTTCCCACAACTAATTGAAAAGTGATTTTACCTTTATTCCAGGAATCGGAGGGGGAAAAGTCCAAGCTTGGAGTGGGCGGGAGCTGGAAAGAGAAAGAGAGCAGCAGTGAGGGTGTGAGTGGGACAGGGCTGCCTCACCTGGAGGGGCTTCAGGCCTCAGATCTCAAAGGCATTTCGGTGCTCCCTTTCCCTAAGCCTCAAAGAGCATCAGCCGTTGCCCTGAGATCTGGGCTTGGCTCTTTCCTGCAGCACTCAGCAGAAGGGAAATACTTCACACCGAGGTGCTGCTGCCAGCTACAGGTTTGTTATAAGAGACTGCAATATGGAAAAGACTTTTTGGCTCCGGAAGGTTTTGAACACTTAAGGGGCCTCTCTGGGCAATCTGCATTCAGCCTGACAAACCAGGAGAATCTTGGCCTGAATTTTTAAGCCCAAAGAAAAGCCTAAAACTGTTACGACACACTGAAATCTCCCCCAGAGCAAACCTGCAGTCCCCTCCTTGTCCTCACTGCCTCTTTCCTTCCAAGTAAGGCCTGGGAATTCTCCCCACTACGCTCCGAATATCATCCTCCTTCAGCTTCAGCCCTCCTCAAAGAACTCTCAATGCCACAAATCCAGGCTCAACAGCAAAACTGCCAATGTCACTGGAACCTGAACCATTGTCCCAGCGTGTTCTGCTCCTCGTTATCTGCTGTGCTCATCTGTGCACCCTCACCTCCCATCCTCACCCCCCATCCTTACCTCCCAGCCCACGTAACTCGTCCACTCTCTGACTGCAGGAGGCAGCGCTGCCTGAGCCTTTTTTAGGGCTTCAGCACCTTCTGCGCCGCTGCCCAGCAGCCCCTGATCGTAGGCCACGTACACAGCAGCTCCGGCCAGGCTTCCTTTGATGACAAACCTGAAGGAACCAAAAGCAGCCACAGTTCAGTTTGCATCAGGAGTGACACCGCATCGCGCTCGGGCAGATAAGGGGCGGGGGGGTCACCGTCCCTGGAGGCGTTAGAGAGCAGATGGGTGTTGCTCTGCCATCCCTTCTCCTACACCAAACATTCATCATCGGTCAGAAATCTGCTCACACTTTGTCTGCATTTCTAAGATAAGAACGGGGAAGCATCACAGCTCTGTGCAGACATTGGCTGATGCAGAGCTTCAGTGAAAGCAACGGAAGGACTCAGCAGTGGGGAGACAGCACAGAACGGAGCCCTCAGACCACCACGGCCCTCCGTGCCACACCTCCGCGTTTCTGAGCGCCTCCAGGGACGGTGACCTCCCTCCCCCCCGGTCAGCCCGTGCCAACGCCTCACCACCGCAATGCCATCGTTCTCACCGCTCGGATGAATGAGACGCACAGCAGCACCTCCCTTCGCTCGCTGCAGCCCGGCCAACACGGCCGCGCCGCCTGGGCTGCCCCAACAGCGCAGCTTTATGGCTGCTGAGGTCACCCGCGGACAGGCCCCGGAGCCTCCGCGCCCCGTTCATCCCCCCTTCCCTCTCACACAGCCGCTGCTCCATGCCCGGAGGGGCCGCACGCTGAGGGCACCGCGCTGGGCCGGCGCTCCCGCCTCGCTCCGCGCCCGGGGCCGAGCGGGGTGAAGGGCAGAGCCGCGGAGCGGGCAGCGCTGGGCCCAACCGCAGCCCCGGCGATCCCGGAGGGAGGCGGTGCCCGCGGGACTGACCTGAGCACGGGCAGCAGGCGGGCGGCCATGGCGGCACCAAGGGCAGCGCTCGGGCCCGCGCCGCGAGGGCCGCCGGGAGCGCCTCACGTGACCGGAAGAGGAGAGAGGCGCTTCCGCCTCGGCCGTTGCCATGGCAGCGAGGTCACGTGGGCGGGAAGCTGCGCTCGCCGCCATTTGGGGGTGAGGGGACGGGGGCTGTGGGGGTTCCGGGGCTCAGGGCGGTGGATTTCGGGCCACTCGCGTTTTTCCCCTCTGTTTCATCGCGGTGCGCTGCCTGCGTTAACCCGGAGCGCTCTTCGTTGTGGTGAACACCCTCAGCTGTGAGGTGAATGAGTTAACGGGTTAATGAGGCCTTCGTTCAGCGCTCCGTACGGTCCGACGCGGGCTAGGCCGCTTTTCCATGGGACGGGCGGGGAGAGCCCTGCACTGCGCCGCTCCGTCCCTTCCCGTTATTTCCTCCTGTTGGACGCTGTGTTATCGCAGCTTCCGGCCCTTGGGGCGGTGCGGGAGTTGGGTTGGGGGCGGCTGTAATGCTCAGCCCCCCCCATTGCCCACATCGCGGTTATTTCACAAATCCAAAGGCAGTGGGGTGGATAGCACCGATGTGCCTTGTGCCCACCTGGAGGCAGTGCCCGGATCCCTGCTCTGTAATGGGCAGAGATTGGCACAGCCACTATGGATGGAACCTCTGGTGTGAAATCTCTGCGCTCCCAACCCATGTATCAGCCCACTTCATCACATTCCTTTACAGTTTCCCCACTGCTGATGTCCACATTTGCTTCTGGTTCTTCTCTTCTGAAGGTCTCAGTCCCACAAAGGCCGCCCTCACCTCCACTGCCTGAGCAGCTTTTTGTTCCCCTTCTGCACAACGTGGAGGATGATGAAGCCCTTTGGAAAAGTGCTTTGTGCTGCAGGGAGCCTGGCTGTGCTGCTTGCCTTCTTCTGGAGGGACACCTTCCAGCCAGGTATTGCTCACCAGGGCCCAGCCCAAGCTGGGACATACACAGTGTAACAGAACAGCTTCAGTTTTCCTTGGGTTGAAAAGGACCACAATGATCATCAGTTCCAACCCCCTGCTGTGTGCAGGGTCACCAACCACCAACCCAGGCTGCCCAGAGCCACATCCAGCCTGGCCTTGAATGCCTGCAGGGATGGGGCATCCACAGCCTCCTTGGGCAACCTGTTCAGTGCATCACCACCCTCTGGGTGAAAAACTTCCTCCTAATATCCAACCTAAACCTCCCCTGTCTCAGTTTAAAACCATCCCCCCCTTGTTCTATCTCTATCCACCCTCACAAACAGCCGTTCCCCCTCCTGTTTATGAGCTCCCTTCAAGTACTGGAAGGCCACAATGAGGTCTCCCCAGAGCCTTCTCTTCTCCAAGCTAAACAATCCCAGTTCACTCAACCTTTCCTCATAGCAGAGCTGCTCCAGCCCTCTGACCATCTTAGTGCCCTCCTCTGGACCTGTTCCAAGACCTCTGCATCTTTCTTGTGCTGGGAACCCCAGGCTCAGTACTGCAGATGGGGCCTCACAAGAGCCGAGTAGAGGGGGAATGCTGCAGGCCCGGGGCTCTCTTTGTGCTGCACAGCTTCTGTAGAACAGAAACCTCCTTCCTGGAGGTGAGCTGTGCTGTGCTGTGTCTTCTCCCATAAACAGAGCACCTTTCTGGTGCCCGCGTCCTGCTGACCGGAGCCAGCGCTGGGATTGGGGAGCAGATGGCCTATCACTATGCCACGTTTGGGGCTGAAATTGTTCTGACCGCCAGGAGGGAAGCTGTGCTGCAGGAGGTGAGGGCTGCTTTGGGTGAGGGAGAATGTCAGGGCTTTGGGCTTTGGCACACGTTGTGTTTTCTCCTTCAGAAGCAGCACTGCACAGAACCAGCTGAGGTGCTGCAGGGAATGCTTTGTGGTTTCTGTAGAACAACAGAGCACACCAGCAGAGTGTGCTGAGCCAGCTGTGCTGGCACTGCTCTGTGCCACCCTTCTCTGCAGTGACCCCAGGGGGGGTTACTCTGTGCTGTCACACAGCAGTGCTGCTGCAGTGCGTGTTTCTCCTACCAGAGGGCACCACCACAGCATAACGGGGCTCTGTGCTCCAGGGGGAGCTCGGCCATAGGGGAGGATGAAGCTGCAGTTGTGTGAGATGCTCTTCTGAGTCAGTCCTATCTGTAGCTGTTGCAGACACCCCAGCCTTGCTGTATAACGTTGGACCATCTTGAAGATGAGACTTATGGGGCGGTGTGTAGAGAATCACAGGATGGTTTGGGTCGGAAGGGACCTCCAAGATCATCCAGCCCCACCCACCCACAGGCAGGGACACCTCCAGCAGTGCTGGGTGCTCACAGCCCCATGCAGCCTCCATCTACATAGAGCAGATCTCTGTCAGACCTCGGGATAAGAGCCTTGCCAGGAGAGTCGTGTGCTATGAACTGAGAAGGAGAGCTGGGGCAGTGGGCACAGTTCCTATGGGGAGATCACCTCACCAGATCCCAACTGTGTGCCAGGCAACCTTCACACACCCCTCAGTGCAAAACGCCTCTGAAAGATGAGCACAAGCCTCAGGATCAACCACAACAAAAGGCACTGAGTGCAGAGGGGCTGGATCTCAGGGCTCTGTGAGACCTCACTCTGTGATTCTGTAACCCAGCAGCATTCTTCTGAAGATGGCCCTTTTTTGGGTGGGTCTTGATCCTTTTCCAAGCTAGACTGAACCTCTGTCTTGCTAAGAGCCCTCCATTCAGCTGCTGAGGGCAGACGGAGCGTTGATGTAAAATGAGCTGAACAGGGGCAGATTTAAACTGAAGGGTGTGTTTGTCTAGAGTTGTTTCTTACTGATTGCAGTGGGGGGGAAGGAGCTCCTTGCAGTGCCCTTATTGAGTTCCTTCCCCCCACCCCACGCTGTTTAATCACTGGGAGAGCACTGTTTGCCCAGGTGGTGGAGAAATGCCTGACCCTCGGAGCAAAGAAAGCCTTCTATATTCCAGCTGATATGTCCTCCCCTTCAGAGCCCGACAGGGTGGTTCAGTTCGCTGTCCAAAAACTGGGTAAGCAGAACAAGAATGGCAGCACACCCAAATGTCTTCTGCAAGGGGGGAGAGCCGTGTGAGTGAGTGCCCTCCTTCTGAGGGGCTGCTGGGGGGGCTCCTCGGGGACGGCCGCCCCCTGACTGCTGTCTGTGCCCACAGGAGGGCTGGACTTCCTCGTGCTGAACCACATCGGAGTGTCCCCGTTCCAGATGTGGGGGGGGGACGTGCAGCACACCCGCTGGCTCATGCAGGTGAGGATTCCCAGCCGTTCTCGTGGAGTGCAGGGATTCTGCTTCTCCTGGGACAACCTGGAGGGGCTCAAAGGCAAATTCAGACCTGTGGCAGCAGCTGAGAGCAAGCACTGTGTGCGTTCCAAGTCCAGTGCTTTGGAGACTTCCTTACTCGCCTCAGCGCTCTGCTCACTTACGTTGGTGTTGCAGAAGGATGCCTGGCAGGAGCTGACTTCGCTCCTTCCTTCTGTCCTCCTTAACTCTCCTCAGCCCAGAGCTGCTGGGCTTGGCCTGCTGTGGGTCCTTGCGCAGTGTGTGCTGTGTTTAGGAAGGCCAGGTGAGGAGCAAGCATTGCCACCCAGCTACAGCAGAACGTCTGTCACAGAATGTGCTGTGATGGCTCGAAGTGGCGTTTGCTGTTTGAGCCTCTGCTCGGACACACGGCTTCCCTGGGGAACCCCGTGGTACCACATTTGGGACAACAGAGATGAAGAGCTGTCCTGCTTTGCTCCCAGCTGGGCCAGGGGGGTGACTGACGGTGGGAGGCGTTTGCTGCAGGGCAGGGAGCCCGGGGTAAGGAAGTCCCTGCAATTTGCAGAGCAGAGGAGCTCCAAGGAGCTGCTTTGTGGTGGTCTGAGCTCAGCTGGGAGCAAACAGGCCCTGCTGGCGTCCTTGTGGCAGAGCAGGGATGAAGTGGGAACAGCATACAGAGAAATGAGGGACAGCAGCCTCCCTCGCCAGGGAACGTGTGCGAGGGCCCCGCAGTAACACTGGCCGACTACTCATTGCCGTGCCTGGGATCTGAAGGGCTGCAGCGTTTGTCCCCATCCCCACCGCGACGGTTCTTTGCTCCTCATGTTTCCAGTTTCACATCCAGGCTCCCTTCCAGTTCTGTTCTGTTGGCTGTCAGGTCATGCTGACCTCCCCTCCAAGCGCTCTCTTCTCTCTCCTCCACGCCCTGCTCCTTCCAGGTGAATTTCTTTAGTTACGTGGCGCTTGCAGCAGCAGCTCTGCCCAGCCTGGAGGAGAGCCGCGGCTCCGTGCTGGTGGTTTCCTCCCTCACAGGTCAGTGTGACCGAGCTGCCGTTCCTGCACACCGCGGCTGCCTTTCAGCACACGTTCAAGCTGCAGCAAGCAGGACGGAGGCGGGCCGGGCTTCCTCCTCGCTGGACGTTCCCCCGTTCTCTCCTTTCCTCCGGCAGGGAAGATTCCCACTCCTTTCACCACTTCATACTCGGCCACAAAGTTTGCACTGGACGGCTTCTTCAGCTCCCTGCGCCACGAGCTCACGATGCAGAAGAGGAACGTCTCCATCACGCTGTGCATCCTCGGCCTCATCGACACCGACGCGGCGCTGGAGAAGACCCGGTGCGTGCGCGGGGGGGTCGGCGGGGCGGCACGCGGCGCTGTTTAAACACTGCGTGAGCTCCGCCCGTCTCACGCAGAGGCAAAGTGTTCCTCGCTGCTGCTCCTGCGGCAGAAGCGGCGCTCGCCATCATCCGCGGCGGTGCCGCCCGCCTGCCGGAGCTCTTCTACCCGTGGTGGCTGCGGCACGTGCACGGCCTGTGGGTGCTGCTCCCCAGCCCCCGCGTGCTGCAGAGCTTCTACAACCACAGCAGCCCCTGACGGAGCGCCGCGCGGTGAGATCGCGGCCGGACCTCCTCGTGCTGCGCCCCTTCCCCGTCTTCCTTCACGCCCCCAGCCGCCCCCCGCGCTCCGCCCCGTTGGGTCAGTTATGTCTCGCGTTCTGTGCCCGGGGCCGGGCCTGCAGGGAGCGAAGCCGGCTGCCCGCCAGCCGCCGCCTCGGGCGGCCCCGTGAGGACGGGCGGACCGGGCGGCCCCGCGCCTTACGGGCACGGCGACGGCGGCGGAAGCGCCCGCGCCGGAAACTGCCGCTGCGGCTGCGCCCCGCCCCTCGGGCAGCAGCGGATTGGCTGGCACTCGAGGGGTATGCAAATCTCGCGGTGCTGCGCGCTTTCCTATTGGTTCTTGGCCCACGCTAGCACCGCCCTAATGGCGCAAGGCCCGCCCCGCTTCTTTGATTGGCTAACTTTGGTACGCCACGCTTCACCCCTCCTCTCGTGGGCGGAGCCATTCTGCTGCTGGCTGCCCATTGGCGGAGCCGCTCTGGGGGGCGGGGCTCCGCGGGGCCGCGGATCGCTGGGGCTCTCCGGGCGCGCTGTGCGGCTGCGTCGGTTCCGCTCCGGTTCCGCTCCGGTTCCGCTCCGGTTCCCCGAAGCGGTGCTGGCGCTGCAGCCGCCGAACTGCCCCGGGCCGCCCCAACCCCAGGCGGCGAACGCAGGGGGCAGCCGGGTTACTTAGGAAGTAAAACTTTTATTAAATAAATTTAAGACTTTTTTAGACCAGAGCGAGGGCTGACAGTGACGGAGCGGCGTCGCACCGCGTCGGGAGCGGCGATGGAAGAAATGCGAACGCGTCGAACGGCGGCGGGCCGCACCTCGCCGGGATCCGCTGTGGTTTCCCACCCCTCCCCCCCCCCGTTTTGCTTTTGTTGGTCCTTTTTCTTTCTTTTTTTTTTGTTCAAAATTAGATTAAGTTTAAACTCCATGAAATTACTCGTAGCAGAAATAAAGTACATTGTACAAATCACGGACGTCGTCGATGTTAGGTATAAAAATGGTATTTACAATAAGTAAACATGGACTAAGAAACACACACAGACCCCGCGGCCCCAGCCGGCTCCGTCACCTCTCACTGCAGTGGGCTGGGCAGGGGGGGGCTGCAGCCCCAACCCCGTCCTGCCCCCACCCCGGCAGCTCCCCTCGCACACAGACACACACAGCAATGCCCTCCAGGCCCCGCCCCGCCCAGCGCTTCGCTTGCCTCGTTTCAGCAGAAAGCAGCAGTCTGTGCCGTGTGAGGGACGGGCCCGGCAGCGCAGCCCCCCGCAGGGATGTGACAGAGCTCCGAGCCGTGCTCCGGTGCAGGTGAAGGTGTACACAGATAAACATACGCTGCGTGATGCAGAATCTGGCCCTCGGAGGGAGGTGGGGAAGAAAGAACCGCAGGGATGGCGGCCCAATGCCATCCACGTGCAATGGGGAAGTGCTGCAGAGCTGAATTCAAGGGGGAAGGTCCCACCCGGCTGGGAACCAGCAATGCCTGCACACAGCTTTGGGTCCCTGCACAGCCCGGCCGTTCCATCAGTGCTTCCTCTCCTCCTCCTCCTCCTCCTCCCGCTTTGCTGCCGAGGACCCGTGAGGAGCAATGAGGCGTGGGGCGGCAGTGCAGGTCCTGCAGGGAAAGGGTTCCTGTGCTTTCAGCCCAACCGGGGACGGACGGCACCGAATTGCAGGAGTTTGGTCTGCAGAAGCCCTTAGGAGGGTAAGACAGAGCGATCCTTAACCAGGCTGGTGCTAAGGTTGGTGGGTGAGTGAGCGGAGCGGAGCAGCTGGCTGTGCCCTAACCCTGGAGGTATGTAGTTCTCCTTCTCCTCGCTTCGTGCTGATGCTGAGCGGGGAGATGGGCCCCCCCTCGCTCTCTGTCCATCCAGGCATCCTCTCAAAATGTTCAGGTCTGTTTGCAGTGCCTGCTGAGAAGACGCGGCTGCAGAGGTAAACCCTTCGCTTCCGACCCCTCTGGCAAGGAGTGTCTGAATGGGAAAGTTTGGTC
Source organism: Pavo muticus (assembly GCA_016647715.1). Lineage (NCBI taxonomy): Eukaryota > Metazoa > Chordata > Aves > Galliformes > Phasianidae > Pavo > Pavo muticus. The sequence continues at coordinate 571,766 of JACDJE010000387.1, forward strand.
CTGTGAGTCACTTCAACGAGAGAAAAGAAAAACAGCGGACTGTAACGCTTACATGGATCTGTAAAAGAGAGAGGAGATGGAGAAGGAAGGAGGGAGGGACCTTCCCGCCAGGCAGGACCGGTCCCCCCTTTGCAATGGCTGCTTTTGGGGCAGAGGGCAGGATGGGGGGAGGGGAGGAAGGGAAGGGGTCGTGCTAAGGAAGCTGACAAATTCACCAGCCTCCCCGTAAGTCAACCTGAAGCAGGAACTCTTCCTCTGGAGTTCCCCTTCACCTGAACAGAGAGGGAGGAGGGAGGGAAGCGGGGGATCAGGGGGACATCTGTGCAAACCTCCAGCTCTGAGCTGACGCTGCTTAAACGTGGAGGAAGATGACCCTAAATTAGAAGGGATCAAGTGCAGCCCTCCCTGCTCCCAGCCCGGCAGGAACCAGCTCTGCCAGGCGGCTCTCACAGCAGGCAGCTCTCCCCCCTGCGGCCCAGCAGAGCATCACCTCGGGGTCACAAACACCTCCTGATGCTGCGGCCAACAGGGGAGGACAGACGACCCAAAAGATGAGAACAATCCTACGGACGGGGCTTTAAGACCTTCAGAGGAAGATGGAAGGTTTGCAGCACAGGGCAGGGGGCTGAAGCCCTGCTCAGAGCACAGGCTGGTAACCCACACCCACCTATCAGTGTGAACAACCTTCACCAGCTCACCTGGCTCCATGCGCCTCTGCTCAGCCTCTGCCCTCAGCCCCACACCAATCAGTCCCCGCTTTGGCTGCAGCCACAGACTTTGTTATCCAGACCCCAACCCACAGACCACCCCTTGGCTGTCCCATACACCCACCTGGCCATCCAGCCCACTCACCTTCACCAGCCCTGAGTGCCCACCACAAGGAAGCAGCCACCCCCTGCCGCCCCCCACACTGACGCAGCGGATGGGCTTTACCTGTGCTGCAGAAGTGACTCCTGCTTGCCTGCTGCTGTCAATAGGGATGGCTGGCATCCTTGGGTCGTTTCAATTGGACCTTCAAACGCTTCATGCCAATCTGGAAGCCATTCATGGCCTGGATGGCAGTTTGTGCACTGGACGGGTTGTCGAAGCTTACAAAACCTGAAGGAGAGGACAAGGGCAGTGACAGCAGCAGCACTGCTGGGGTGCGCTCAGCACACGTACATCCCAGCCACGTTGTGCTTCTTTGGCCTCCGGACAGCAGCACTCACCAAAACACTTGCTCTGGTTGGTGGCACGATCCATGAACACCTTGGAGGAGATGATATTGCCAAAGGGAAGGAACATCTGCATCAACTCATTGTCTCCAAACTCCTGAGGGAGATGGTAGATGAAGAGGTTGCAGCCTTCAGGACCTGCAGGCACGAGGGCGGTGTGGAGGGACAAAGCACAGACAGCCCCAAAGGGAAAGGGGAAGAGAAAAGGGCTCAACTAAGAGCACAGCACTGGAGGAGACCCCCAGCACCGCGTCCTTTGGCCTCGACCTCCCCATACTTGTCTCAGTCACTCATCCAAAGGTTCTGAGGGCTCTCCAAGACCCTCTGAAGACAATACACAGAGCTGCAGGTTCTGGAGAGCAGACTCCCTTTTGCAGCTTGCCCAGCTCCCACCCAGAGCTCTGGCCACAACTCCCTGTGAGCATCCGGGTGCTGCTGTGCTGGAGTAAAACCAGCCACGGTGACAGCTCACAGCTCCCCCAGAACTGCTCAGCTCTGCCCTGAGCAGTGGACGCCTCTGTGTGAAAGCTGCAACTCTCACCCTCCCTGCCCACAGCCACGCCGTAGCTGCATTCAACCCACGAGCCACAGCTGGAAACCTCCCGGGCTGCCACACATCCCAGCCCCGGGCTTTGCTGCTCACCCCGTGAGCCCCACAAGCCCCCATCCTCACCTTCACGCTGCTGCTGCTGCTGCAGGACGGGCGGCGGCTGCGGGATGCTCTGCGCGATGGGGGTGATGGAGGTGGTTGGATACACAGCTGTGAGCCAAGGAGACAGAAGAGCAAACTGTTTGCCCAGGGACGTGGAGCACAGAAAGGCCCGAGGGGGGAGGGAAGGGAAGGCGGTACCTGCGTACTGCTGGACGCCGGTGAAGGCTGGGTGCAGGGTTTCTGCTACCGAAGGGCTCTGAGCTGCAAAGAAGAACGTCATCAGAAGCACAGCACAGGGAGCTGCGTGCACAGAGACTGCAATGAGTCTGCAGGGGGGGCAGGAAAAGCCTCTGCTGCAGGGATCGAGGGAAAGAGAGCTACGTTCAGCTCTTACGGCCTCCGGATGGTTTCCTCCAGAGTGCCATACCTGAGTACGGTACAAAGCCATTGGTGTAAACTGCTTCCAAGGAAGGATGGCCGATGGGGAAGGGCACCACGCCAGTAAACCCATTGGAAATGGGTGCCACCAGCCCTGGCATGGCTGTCGTCCCCAGAAGAGGCGGTGAGTGCAGCCCTGCAGAGCAAAGGGGAGAGGCTGTGAGACGAGGCCCTGCAAAGCCCACGCTCCCATTCCATCTGCCAGCTGAGACTGCTGTGCACAAAGCTCTTATTTCTTCTAGCTGGCACAGCGTGGAGCTGCCACACAACGCGGGGCAGCAGTGGCTGCTGACACAGCTCCAGGTGGGGACACTTTAAACCCAGGCCTGCAAAGCAGCCTGCACGGCACAGCCCTGCTCCCGCCCCCATCAGCTGCTGCGGATTGCGACAGGGAACAGCAGCACTGCCAGGCGCAGCCCTGGGGATGCAGCCGCTCCTTCCTGCACCCAAGGGGCTGAGCCGAGCCGGGTTGGTGCCCTCACCTGATGTCTGAGCGATGGGTGCCGCCGGCAGCCCGTTCAAACTGACAGCCCCGATCTGCTGGATGTGGCAAGGCGAGAAGGCGACGCCGGGGCTCAGGTAGCTGCCGTGGGAGGTGGACAGGACGGTCGTCTGCTGCTGCATCAGCTGCAAGGCAGGGCAGGGCTGCTCAGGGTCCGCACAGCCCCCAGCAGCCAAACCCCCCCCGAGGCGTTAAGCGGCCCCGAGGAAGCGCAACCCCTCCGCCCCCTGCAAGGCGTGCGGGCGCGGCACGGGGCGCCGCCAGCCCTGCTCGTGGGGCTCCGTCCTTCCTCCGGAGCAGCGGGGACGGGGCTGGGAGCGGGGCGAGGCCCACGCAGCCATCAGTCGGTGCTGCGAGACACGGGACGCAAGCGGGCAGCTCCCAGCACAGCGGGCAGCTCCCAGCACAGCACCAAGCGCGCCTCTCTGCGCTCCGGATGCAGCCATCCGGATCCCTTCGTGAAGCTCGCCTGCCGCCGAGCAGAAGGGCTGGGAGCAGCAGCGGGATGCCCTGGAAGCACCGATGAGCCGGGCGGCACGCGGCAAAGCCGACAACGCCGCGGATCCCCTTCACGCCGATGCGAGTCGAGTCCCCCCGCCCGCTGTGCGGCACGGCCCTGCCCGCTCGGCCCAGCAGCCACAGCCTGACACGGGAACGCCTGCACCTCGCCGTGCTTTCTCTGCGTTCCCTCCAGGGAAGCTGCGTTAGGAGGAGCGGCACTGCCCGACTCACAGCGCTGCTGCGGAGAGCAGCCGGGACGGAACCGAGCGCAGGGCAGCACCGGGCGGCGCAGAGCCCGCGACGTGCCCGGCTGCGGGAGCCCAGAGCGAATCGCCCCGAGCAGAGCCGCCCCGCGGCAGGGATCCCCCACCGCCAGCCGGCAGAACGTGCCCTGCTGGGAGCACCCGGCCGCTGCTGAGCACCCCGGGGCCGTCAGCCTGCAGGCGCCGCTCCGCCTTCGCGACCAGCGCGCAGGAACGGACGCGTTTCTTACTTAGACGGAAATCGATTTCCTTGTTTCTCACCGGTGCCTGTTTGCAGGCAGTTTGCAGGCAGTTTGCAGGCAGGCTCGGGCTGGAACACGGCCCGCATTCAGATGCAAATGAGCCACGCCAGCATTCCCAAACGGCTGTCGTTACTTCAACAGAATTACCTTAACGAGCCCTAAGCACAGAGGGCGGCGGTGGACGCGCAGCTGCGCGCTCGCAGGCAGAGCTGGCACCCACCGCCCCAACAGCCGCCTCCGCACCCATCGGGCCCCCCTGAATTAATCACGGGTCCCACCTGTTGATGAGGCTGAAACGAGGGGCGTCCTCGCTTCGTGGGGCCCAGCTCGGCTCCCAGCCCTCACACGTGTTCTGTTTTGGCTGCTCATCCCCCGGGCCAGGCTGCAGCCCTTCGCTCTCAAGCTGCACCAGCAGAAAAGTGCTGCCTATTTTTTAATTAACCTCACCCAACCGGATAACTTCAGACCCGATACAGCCTGGGATGACTTCACGTTTCATCCCAGACACCTTTCCTTCGAGGCAAATGTAATTAACATAAATTAAAAGCATCGGGCAGAATCGAGAAGCGAGGCCCCAAATGCTGCCGTGCCTCGGGGGGGAGCTTTGGAGCAAAGGCTGCAGGGCTGGGGAGGGCAGAAGGCAGGCACGGAGCACTGGGAGCTCAGCCTGACCCTGCCGCGTCACCACCAGCGGCCCAGGTGGAGCTGCAGGGCTGCTCAGCCTCTGATGCTTTGAGCACCTGAGAGCCGGCGAGGATCTCCCCTTGTGGGGAGGCTGAAAGTGAAACGGGATGGAAAGCCTTGAGCCGAGGGGAAAGGCACTGCAGGCAGAGCAGGAAGGTTAGTAAGGAGTGGGAGAGAAGGCGCTTACAGAGCTGAGGAGAAACGAGAAGCAGATCAGCAAGCAGCAGAGCTGAGGTTTGGTTCTGCCTTCTGGTCACCATCGGGAGCTTCTGAAGAGCGGAGGCCACTGACAAACCAAGCCTGAAGATCTCCCTGCTCTCACGCTGTGGGCCGGGAGCTCGCAGCACGGCCCCATCCTGCCCAGCTCAGCACCAGCTCCACCACAGCAGAGGGTCACCAGCAAGGGCACATCCTCGCTGACCCCTCCTGTGCTGCCTGCAGTGGTGCTCCTGGGGATTCTTTGAGAGCAAACGGCCAGCCGTTGGCAGGCAGCTCCTGCTCTGTCACGGAGCTGGGACACAGCAAAGAGCCCCTGAAGGCTTATTTTGTCCCCCAGGGAAACGACTTTAAGGAGCAGCTCCTGCTTTCAGGACACAAACATCTCTCACGCCCTGAGCCATTTCCCAGCCTCCTTCCATGGGAAGCAGAGGGGCTTGAAAGTGAGGGCCATCAGGACCTGAAGATGCTCCAGCAGAGCTGGTCGGGGACTTGTTGAGTTTGGGATCTACTCCAAATACCAACAGCAACCGCTGCCACCCCCATAAGGCAGTGAGGTCCCCCCCAGGATCAAAGGCGCAGCCAGCCTTGCCAGAGGAAGGAGGAGGAGTGGAGCCCTCTGCCCCTCTGCAGCGTCCTGCAAACCCCACGTGGGTCACGCTGGCCAGGAGGAAGCCCTGGGCAGCAGCGGGGGCTTGGGGCCCTCCGGAGAGCGTCAGCAGAGAAAGGAAAACTCGAGGCTGGGCCCGGGGCTCTCCTGGTGCTCCAGAATCAAACTGGCACGCTGAGGTCACAGACCTGGCTCCCAAGCCACGGCTGGCAAATGTCACCATATGAATCGTGGCTCCGAGCTGCCCACAAAACAAGTCAGAAAGACACGGGCTCCTGCTCCGCCTGCTCCCAGGCACCTCCGCCAGCCTACGTGCCAGAGGAACCCAGCCTCACTGCAGGAGCTCCCAGCTCTCTCCTGTCGCCCCTTCCAGGAGGAAGAAGCACGCGGGCTGCGCTGCCAGCCCAGAAACTGGAGCAAAGCCCAGGAAGGAGCCAGGAAGCTCGCACAGTTACGGGGACCTGTCAGCAGCCTCCCAGCCCAGGTATGGAGCTGCCCCGCAGCCAGGAGGGCAGCCTCCCCCCCCGCCCCCCCACGTGATACTCACAGCCTGCGCATAGGCGCTGTATGGGCTGAACGGCAAGGTGAGAGATGGAGTGAATATCCCCAGCTGCCCCACCATTTGCTGCATGCGGCGCAGGGTCCTCTCCTTATCTGTGTCAGCAAACTTCACCACTAGACTGGAGGAAGCGCCCTAGGCACAGAGAGAGGAGACAGAGAGAGGAGGCCGGGGGGAGGAGGGGGGCAGGCAGAGTCAGCGGTCAGGCAAGGTGGGATGGGGCAGAGCAGGCAGCAGAGAGGAAGAGGTGCAGGAGAGCAAATATCGGAGTGAAAGTGCTCAGCAGCCGCCTGGAACCTGGGCCATGCCCTTCCCCATCCATCCATCCATCCATCCACGTCCCACCCTTCCCCTCACACGGCTGCATTCACCACAGGCAGCCCCAGCCCAGCAGGCCGTGAGACTGCAAAAGGTAACATCACAGCTTGCAGTGGTTGCACAGCCCCACACCACGCACGGGGCACTCCCACCTGCCCCACAGGCCCCTCCAGCACCTAAAGAGGAGGACAGGGAGCGTGCGCAGGCACTGGAGCCCCGACTGCCCACACTGCTGCTCTGCTCTCAGCAGGCACGCGGACTCACAGCCTGAGCCCTGGCTCTCTTTTTATAGCCTTTAGAGATAAAAGTGCTGTCACTGCCAGTCTGGGCAAACAGCCACCAGCCCAGGAGACAGGACGGTCCCCAAGGACAAGACGTGTGCAGGCGCCCCCCGTGCTCACAACTGCACTGAGCTGCAAACTGTGGTCGTGGACAGCGAGGGAGCTCCCTCTGGGGGAGAGCATTGGGAAGGGGGGTACCCTGGCCTCATACTCACGGGCATTGTCTGGCTGCCGTGCAGTGCGTGGATTGCTGCCTGAGCCTCTGTGTGAGATGAGAACTTTACAAAAGCACAGCCTGGAAAGGGACAGAGAGAGCAGAGGAGACGCAGTGATGGAGCGCCGCGGCGCTCGCACCCCACACGGGGCAGAGGGGAGCAGAGCAGAAGGGATGGGTTGCCCCACGCACTCTATTCTGGACAAGCAGGAAGGCTCCCCCATATCCTTCCAGCTGTGATGTCACCACCTCCACGTCTGCCCCTCATCACCTCCTCCCTGCGTTCTCTGTGCGCTCCGAATCGTGGCCACAAACGTTTCCAGCTGCAAACCCAACCTGAGCTCACCGCAGAATCGCAGGGGTTGGAAGGGACCCCCAGGGATCCCAGCTCCTCGCTGCCCTCTGCCCCCATCCTTCACCTAACTCTGTGCCCATCCTCCCCAGCCTCCCCTCCCTGCTCCGTGCATTCCCACAGGTGAGCACTACCTGAAGAGCAGGGAGAAAGGGCACGACACAGAGGGGTTCACACCTTTGCTGTTCCCATCGGGTCCACGCAGCACCGTGCATTCATCAATGACCCCAAACGGTTCAAAGAGCCGGAGCACGTCATCCTCAGACTGCTGCTTATTTAACATGCCCACAAACAGCTTCCTGTCCCCTAGGGGCAAACACAGAAACATCAACCTTCTATGAGGGACACGGTCTGAAGCAGGAGGAGAGGGACGCAGCCTCGTGTTGAAAACATGCCCGGCATGGAAATGATGTGCTGTTGGCTGAAATGCATCTGGGCTCATTTCTGACGGACCCTCCTGAGCTGCACACACGGGTTCTGTGGTGCCACCTCTCCTCTCCTCCCCACCCCAATGGTCAACAAGGCAGTAATTCCCTGCCTGCCGTTACTGTTCTTTCCTTTGGATAATCCAAAGCAAGTGGGAAAAACAAAACCTGCCTGGGCAATTGTACCCCTGCTGAGCAACACGTGAAGCCCAAGGGGACACACAGCAGACCATCCCAGGTAGGGTCAATCAACTGCAGCACCTCTGGCTCCTCTGCTTCCATTTCCCTCTATCCAACATCACTGCTACGTAACCAAGCACCAGCACTTCCACGTGCCCTCCCCTGCCCCATCCTGACGTGCCCACGCGGCCGAGCACAAACGCAGCAGCGTCCCCCCAGCCTGCTGGGAGCAGCCATTCAAAGCGCACGGCTCACATCCCAGCCCCACCTCTGCTTCCGCAGGAAGATGGGATGGCTGTATCAGCTGGCGACTGAATGCTCCCCCAGGGCCACAGGCACACACGGGGAGATGCGAGGCACGGGGGGTGCCGGGATGAGGGCTGGGAGGGCTCCTGATCGCGACAGGATGGGAGGGGCTGGCTTCAAACACAACCAGCGCAACGTGACGCACGTCGCAGCCAACAGCCAGGAAGCTGCAGCCCGTTTGAGTGCGGTGACCTGGAAAACAACAGGTCTGGGAGCGACAGCGCGGGCTGCAGGGCTGTGCTGTGTGTGGCTGGACGGATGGCAGCCGGCACGCTCACACGGTCCCAGCTCCGAGGCACACGAGCGCGCTGCCTTCCCAGTGCTCGGCCATGGGAACGCGGGCAGGCAGCGTGCACGTGCCACGTCTCCCCCGCAGCAAAGCAATGCAGAGAACAGAGCGTGTGCCACACGGCTGCACCAGCACGAAGGCAGCATCTGCCCCCAGCCACGGCCTGGATGGATGGCTGCACTCGGGGCTGGTGACTCATTTGGGAAGGATCCACTCAGACGGCCTGCCTCGGTCCCTGCGGTTTTGCTGCAGGTCTTCTGTTGTTTGGGAGGCTTTGCTAACAGAGCCTGTTGGAAGGCTGGCTTTATTGGTGAATGTCAGCTTCTCTTGCTTGAATTTGGAAGGAAAAAACATTCCCAGCTTCTCTGCCTATGCAGAACAGCTTAGAACTGTGCTACCCCACAGACTGGAGCTCTAAAGGCAAAAAGCCCCACAGCAATTGCTTTTCAGTCTCTTCTGAATGCTCAGAACGGGGTGACACCGCTGACAGTGCAAGAGAAGGCTTCTTTCTTTTTCTTCCCCAGTTATTTTCATTTCATGCAGCCCCATTCCCGAGATGGCACACAGGGGAAGAACCCAGAGCCGTCGGGGCAGCCCACAGCTGTGAGCCAGCCCTGCAGCTCCTGAAAGCCCCCAGCCTCCACCTGGTGTCTGCTGTCACCACTCCGAAGGATGGATCCCAAATCAGCTGCCGTCCTCCAGCCTGTGCTGTGGGTCACAGCCCCAGAGGGCTCCCCTCCTGCTGACAGCACACCCCCCTCCACCCATTTGTCCTCCGCTTCTCTCCAGATCTTGTTTTTCACCTCCTGATTGGCAATTTCCCCATACTGTCCAGAAAGCAGGAACATCGTCTCTGATCCTTGGCTGTTGAGTTCCCATGGAAACATGCTCTGGGTGCAGCCAGGCAGATGGGAGGAGGGAGAGTGCAGAGCAGGTCGGGATGAAGGTACCATGGGAACGGCCACGAGAAGGGAGCACGCAGCCCTGCAGGTGGAGGGCGCCGGGCAGCAGCCCCCAGCAGCCGGGGTTGGGTGGGGGGAGGCAGCTGTGGATGGGATGGGCCCCACATACAGGCAGGTAGGGTCCTCCTTGGGTAGGCAGGGGGGTTTTCTTGCCTCTAACACAGTATTAATGGGCTTGGGCCAGCTGTCACATCGACCTGGCACAGCACAGAGACACAGACAAGCTCCTCTGCCCCTTCAGCCCATCTCTTGCTGGCCCTCCTGGGCTCACATCAGAGGCAGAAGGAGGGAAGAGCTGACGCAGCCTGCACTGGGATGGCAGGTCCTCTGAACTCATGCAGGCAGCACCTTCCTCCCAGCAAGTCCCTCCTGCAGGGTGCAGCAACCCCCAGCATCCAGCCATCCCCACACAGCCTTCCCAGGGCTGCTCCGGCACGAGGATTCGCATCCCTCACACCAGGAGGCAAACTGTGGCGCTCTGCCTTAATTCAGGGCGCTTAATTTGAGAGGCGTGGGCCCCTGCAGAGGTTCCTTTCAAGGGTAATGCAGATCAGAGCTCCGCTGATGCTCCCTCGTCTGAGCAGCTCTGCCCTGCCCAAATCCTCCCCTTACCTCCTGTCAGTGTGGGGTCGCTGCTGGAGGGAATGGCTCCTTCCAGATCTGCAAAAGTGCTTGGCCACAGCTCTGGCAAGAAGGAGCACAGCAAGAGGAACCCACAGAAACAACAGCCTGAGCCAGACAGACACAGAGTGCTGTCCTGCCGCTGCTCCCACTGCTGGGACAATCCCAGTCTGCGGTGGATCCTGTGGGCACCGCTGGTTTCTGAGCTCTGCAATGAAGCTGGAAGGAAGGAAGGGGCTCAGAGCCCCCCGTCTGCCCTCATGGCTTCCCAGAGAAAAGTGCTATGGGGATGTGCAGCCCCCAGTACGAAGTAATGCAGGAGCCAAGCCTGGCTGCACTCTGCTGCTGGGAGCGGAGCTGGTGCCCTGATATTTGCACTCATTGGAGGCCGTGGCTCTTTTTGTATGCCTGGAGCTTCCCCAGCAGAAGCCTCCAAAGCAAGGTCCTGCCTGCTCTGCTCCCCCACATGGGCTCTTTCTGCTCTGCTCTCCCTCCTCTCCAGCCCAGCACGGCTGCAGAACCACCACTGCCCTGACATTTCCAGGGAAAAGGGGATGTTTGCAATATAAATGTTGTGAAGCAGAGGAGCAGAAAGAGGGGATGGGGATTGAACTCCTCTCACATTCAGACTCCATGGGTGCTGCGTGGGCTCAAGGCTGAGATTCCCACTTGGGAGAAGAGCAATCCCTGCAGAGAGGGGGAGAAAGGGCAGAGTTTGCTCAAAAAAGACCCTTTTTTTCCCCCTAAAGTGAAACAGAATGGAAGCAGAAAATGCCTTTTTGGATGAGAAGCCAGCAGTGCTGACAAAAAGGGCGAGTTCTTCTTCGGTGCCTTTTCCTTGCAGGACAACAAAACTGCCACTCTTGCATTGATTTTGCAGGAGGGGGAAATCATCCTTCTCAGAATGGGAGCAAGTTGTTAGAAGCTGATGTGCTCCTCCTGCACTGCCCTGCTGGGGCAGGGAGCTCCCCCAGGCACCTCGGGGTGGATGCTGCCCACGATACCAGTAATGACAGCAATTAATTAAAGAGCCACCAGGATTTTCTGTTCTTCTTTGGGAATAAAGCCCACCTTTCTGTAGGAAAAGCAAAACCACCATCAGAGGACTGAGATGTCTCACCCAGGCTGTGTATCTGAGTCCCCTGTGAGTAGCTCTGGAAACCACTGACCTATTTCTGCTCTATCTGAAAGCATCAGAGACGTTAAACCCCAACCCATCTGGGGATAGCAGGTAGCTGGGTTTGGGTGAGAAGCTGTGGTTCTTCTCAAGTGAAGCACATCTAACAGGTGGAATGGCTGGGAACGCAATGGGAACACAAACGGGCAGATCTCAGCCAAAAAAACAGCAAAACCCCAGGTTCTATTTGAAAGAAAGGAAGATCTGACTTGAAAAACCTCCTGCTTTTTAGAGGAGGATCACACAAACAGAAACACACACGTCTGTGAGAGGAAACACCACAGAATATATCTCTTGTTTCTGCTGGGGCAACAGGCAAAAGTGCTTGGAAATGATCAGCTGCTTGGAAACGAGCCCTGCAAATCCCAAACGAGTCTTCTGCATCCAAACACAGCACGCAGGACAGGCTGCCCTGCAGGGACAAACAGCCCCACACAGATCCTCCCCACCAGCAAACTGCCTGCAGAGGCAGCTCGTGGAGAGGCAGATGCAGGAATGGAAGAAGGGGAAAAGTAATGGGCCAGTAAGACAAGGAAAAGCAGCACAACAGCCATAAGTCTGGACAGGGTGGGAGCTGCAAACCTTCTCCACCCAGAGGAAGCGTCTGAGCTGCTGTAAGCTCCCCACTGACCTAAGAAATACTCTCCTGTTCTCAGTCTTCCAGCTCCAAACTGCTCATTGGGTGCTGCTCTAAGCGAGCTGCTTCCCTGCAGGCTGCCAGCTCCTCCATCTCAGCCTCAAGCTCGGGCTCCTTCCCCTCCAGAAGTGCTTCCCCACCGCGTGCTGTTTTCTGCACTGCATTTGGGCCCTGAGAGCAGAGGGGCTGAGGCAGCCCAGCAGGCACAGGTGAGCTGCAGGCATGAGGATCAGCCCCCTAACTCCGTGCCACATACAAACAGCCATTCACACAGACTGGGGGGAGGGGGGAGGTCAGGTCAGGGCTCTGCACCTCTCTGCTCCATCTCCCAACCACAAAGCCACCAAGGGAGGAACAAGGAGAGATGACAACTACCTCCACGGCTCTCGCTGTCTGCAGGCTTCACCTGAATCGGGCGTGCCATCTGCAATGAGAGAGAGACACAGAGGGTTAGAGCACGGCCACGTGCCTGCACACAGCGCTGGTGGCAGCGGGGGCCCCTTCCTGCCTGCTGTGCTGGGCAGGAGAGCAGCAGAAGGGGACTGAGGCGCTGTGATGGCAACCCGGGAGATGGGACCACGTGGATTTCAGACCCAGGAAGCCAGGATCTCCTGGAAACAGCCCGTGTGCACAAACCTCTGCTTCCTCCATCAGAAGGCAGAATGCCTCCGAACGTGACTAGCAGTGCAGCAAGCAGGCAGGTTGCATCTCCCCCTCCCCAGCCCCCTGAAGTCAGAGCACACTCTGTGCCCCAGGGAGGCTCTAAGCAGGGCAGTGCTGCTCTCCAGCAACGTCTCCTTGCTGCAGGGGGAGTGCACTGTTTGAAAGGGACAAAAACTCCTTGGCTTTGGTTGTGAAAAGCTGCTTACCTCTCTTGCACCCATCAGCAATGATTCAACCAGCAGCAAGAGCCAGATCCCAGCCCACAGGACATGAGCGCTCTGCAGGTAACACTGACAGCTCTACCCAGGAGTGCCTGCATTAAGTAACCCACAGCTTTAACAGGGCTGATCTGCAAACCATTTGTCAGCTGGAAGGCACAGCACCGGTGTGTCCTATGCTGCCCAAAAAGGGAAAACAAAAACACAGCTTCCTCCCCAGGCCAGCAGGATCCGTCTGAGCCAGAACGGCCTCTGAGCACTGCTGTACGAGGCAGATGTCCACACAGCACATCTCACTCCACGTCTCACAGCATCATTCATAGAGGCTGACAGTGACTTGAAGCAGTGACAGCCACAGCACAAAAACCACCAGGAGCACTGCAGGCCAGACCCACGGGCGAGCTGCAGGTCAGGCAGTGCTCTACCCTCTCTTTTAGGAAACAAAACAGACAACAAAACCAGGCCTTAAAAGTCACAAACTGAAATGTGTTTAGAAGCCAGCATGCAAAACACACACTGCTGTCGCAGCGGTGACTGAGCCAGGCTGGGCAGAAAACCAAAGCAGAGCACAGATTCACAGCAGCTGGAGGAAACCTGCCGGGTAACCCCGCAGCTAACAGGACAGAGGTGCCAGGCAGCAGGCCATGCTGATGGCTGAGCATGGGGGAGCACCTTGGGAGCCCAGGGCCAAGACCCGGCTTGCACAGACTGGTGGATCTCAAGCAGGATGAAGCCAAAGCAGGGAGCATCCCTGGGTTGCACTGTCTCTGCCTCCAGGAGTGAGCTGGGGCTGCAGAAGCTGGCTGGCAACACCCCAAAGAAAGGCCGCGTTGGTAGGCAGCAGCGCTGGCTTCAACCCTGTCTGCCAGGACTTGCTGTGTCATTCCGGGAAAAGGGAGAGCCTGAGGATCTCTTTCCTGCTCTGGATCAACTGCATGGGTTTACAGAGCTCCCAACATCCTGCCGTGCTGCCAGGTGGCCCCAGCATGTGCAGCACTGGCACTCACCAGGCTCTGAGCTGCAGCCGAGGACCCGGCATCTCCTTCAGCCCGTGAGCTCCGTGGGCTGCGGGGCAGGTTGAGAAGGAGGCAGTGAGATTTTGCTCCAGAAAGCCCCAGATCTCCTGGCTGAGATGCGGCAGCTCCCGCAGCCTTCAGTCGTAAGGCTGGGTCGGGCTGGGAGAGGGCAGGCAGCCCAGATGTGTGCCTGGAAGAGGGGCTCCGTGCAGAGCCAGGAGGAGTGGCTGCCCACCTCCCTCCCTGCCTCTCCAGCAGCACGGAGAAATAGCTTTGTCTCTACCCAGGAAGCAAAACCAGGATTAAGCTAAACAGATGGGGAGGGAGATGGAGGGGCAGGCTCAGATCTCATCTCCTGTGTGGAGCAAATTCATTGGGGGGCAGGGAGGGAGGAAGGGATGCTGCTGAAGCCAAGAGCATCACCCCCCCCTGCACGGGTACAGAGGCACCCAGGGATGCTGGGGCTGACAGCCTAGGGCAAGGAGCCAAAAGAAGGGGGGGGGGAGGTGAAGGAGGGGGCTCGGTACCTGGGGACAGCTCACCCGTCCCCTCCCCCAAAAGGGCTGTCACTCCAGTTCCAAGCACCTTGGGGAAAGGAGGTGTCGTCATGGAAACGGTTATTCACCGCATGGAACCTGACATTTGTGGTTGCCATGGAAACCAGCTCTTGGGGGCATTCCCTCTGCTTTGCAGAAAAGAGACATTTTGGGATGATCTCCGGGGAGGGGCCCCCCCTGTCCATCTGTCCACCCCTTCCCCCTCCCCAGAGCCTGCAGGGCCGCAGCGGGGTGAGCCCACAGCGCGGCCACGGCTGCAGGACTGCGGGGTGCCAGCCCCGACGGCGGAGCAGCACCACGGGTCAGCAGAGTGCCGGCAGCCAGCAGTGCCTGGCTGCAGCAAGCTGAGGCATCCTAGGGGAGAGCGAGCACCGCACCCACGGCTGCAGCCACAGCTTTCCCCTGACTGCCCGACAGCCCCAGGCTGAGCACTCCTGGTGTCACACCGAGCCCGCAGCCCAGGGAGGCACACTGCCCACGCACTGAGCTCCGGTCCTCCTCTGCCCCAAAAGAGGGGGGTAAAGAGGAGAAACCAAGGGGTGAGGAATCTGTCCAGGTGCTGAGGCCGAGAGGAGGGCAGCAGGATTCTGTGCCTGCTGCTGCATCCTGACATGAGAGCTCCCAGCTGAGGGGCAAGCAGGCATGGCCCTGGCTGCAGAGAGCTGCATACAGTGAGGAGGAGCAGGAGCACGGCTTTAATCCTTCCACGTCCCACGCTGCCACTGAAGATGAACAAAATATCAAAGGCCTCTCAAGCAGAGATGTGAGCCTACAGACACAAAGGGAGCCCACGGCTGCTTCAACTCATCACCGAAGGCCTTGGAAGCGTCTCTGTGGTGTCCAAAAATCATACACGGGTCTCGGCAAAGAGCTCTGCACCCAACAGGAATGGGACAGAAAAGGATGGGAGATAGGATGCACGGGAAGGATGGGCAAACATCACCTCTTCCACGTGAGGAAGGCATTCTGTGCAGGGCGGTGGGCAGGTCGTGCTTTCAGTCCAAACAGGCACGCTCTGGAGGTGGGCATTCCTTCACCCTCGGGTCACCACCTCGGGCTGCACAGCTCTCAGGGCACCTGAGCCCACAGCAGCCAGGTTCGGATGGGCCCAGAATGGCAGCCAGAGGCAGCAATGCGTGCCTGGGATCCCGAGTGACAGAGATGCACGTGCACAGGAATGCATGCCTGCCCCACACAAACACACAGGGCAAAGCAATGACTGACGAGGCTGCGCCCGCCCCACGAGCTGACCTTAATTTTTCCTCATTCAATTACTGAGCTGGGCATTAAAATTTCACCTATTTGTTCATTTCTGAAGAATCCCACGGCCACAGTTCACACACTCGGGCCAGATGCCCACCCCCCATCCCAGAGCTTCTCTCCCTGCTCTGCTCCCCAGTGCACTGCCTGCAGCCCAGCAGCCACGTTTGCCAGGAGGAGCAGCGAGCTCTTCCTTTTGCCTTTCCAGCTTTCAGACTGCAGATTGAGAGAGACAGCCCCCATGGACAGCAGGGCAAGCCTCTCTATTAATTAGGAGTTCAGTTATGTAGAATAGCCCCCCAGGTACAACGCAGGGGAACCTCACAGTGTTAAGTGGGTCAGAGGCAGAGCGCATTAAACACATGATGCAGGCTGGCTCCTCTGGGACTTCAGGAACCAAAAGGCATCCGAGGCCAATGGCAGAACGAGGTCCTGGGATTTCAGGCTTTGTAGGTTGTGGGCTGGACCTCTGCTGGCCAGTTAAAGATGCCCTGCATGATGACTGGAATCAATTCTAGCTGTGCACCCAAAGTTAAATGCTGCTTTGCTCATCTGAACTCAGCATCTGGTGGGGAATACAGACGGGTGGACTGGTGGCCAAGCCTCCTGCTTGCTCCTCCCTGGTGTGTTGGTGTCCCTCAGCCCTACCCAGGAGGACCTGCCCTCATGGGGAAGGGGAAGTGGTCTCACACAGCAATGAGCAACATCAGCACCGAGCAGCACTCCAGCACAGCCATGAGAGATGCTAAGAATTCAGTCCAATTCAATCCCCATCCAACGCCGTTCGGAAGGAGACGAGGATAACAATGAGAAGAATCCAAGGGACGTGATGATGGAGGCCACATGCAAAGTCCAGAGCCCAGCCCTCACAGCTCCTGCCTGCGTAACTCCGGCCTTCTGTTTCCAACATGAGCAAGAAGAAAGCTGGTGAGCTTTCACCTCGCTGCTCTGTGCCACAAGAAGAGCTGAGGAACTCATCCCAAAGGCTTCCCTGGGAGGTACTCCTCCCCCAGCACAGAGCAGGGAAGCTCCTTCCCCTTCCCTCCCAAAGCTGAGTGCACACAGGACCCAGCAAGCAGCCACTGCAGAGCGTGGCCACAACACACTGCCTGCTCTGTGCTCCTTCTCCCTCAGCACAGTCAGCTCTCCTTGCCCCCCCTCCAGCTAGCGCTGCTCTGGGAGCAAGGCAAGAAGCTTATTGCTGTGACTCAAAGCCTTTGCATCTTCTTGATAGCCCTGCAGAAGTGACAGCACCATTACTGTGTGTTAGCATCAGACAACCAGCAGGGAGGGCAGCCCAGTGGAGCACAGACAGCCCTGCCACGTGCGTGGCTCTGGCAGGCACACACCCTCACCTCAGGCTCCTGGGACCCACGGCCAGGCTGCTCCCATGGGGCTCCTTCCATGGCGTCCCAGAGCACCAAGGAGGACACTGGATGATAATCCCCATTGCTCTGATCTCTTCGTGTCATTTGAGCTCGGTGCCAAAGGGGCTTTAAGGTGAGAAAAGGGACACGCCAAATGCCTTTTTCTACAGGTGCAAGGACACCAAGTGTGCCCTGGAAGCTAGAGGAAGAAAACCGGGCTCTTCAGCAGGGACAGGCAGGGTTGTGTACCACAGCCTACCGCAGGCACCCAGCCAGGACGGCGACACTGATGAATTACTCTGTAAGGAACTCAGAGGTGCCTCCAGATCAGCTGCCCTTATCCTCAGGGGTGGCCTCAGGCTGGCAGATGCTGAATAGGAGCAGCACGCTGCAGACACACGGCAGTGATGGCCCTGGGACCCCCGCAGCCCTGAGCTGCAGGCTGTGTCTGTGGGAATGACCAACCCCCGCCCAACTCCAAACCTTGCAGGATTTGCTGCTCCAGGTGGATGCATGCAAGTCTACACGGCCTGACAGGATCCATCCCACAGCACTCAAAGAGCTGCCTGGCGTCACTGCAAGATCTCTCTCAATCACTTTTCAACAGTCTGGGGAATCTGAAGAGGTCCTGAATCCGAAGAGGCAAGTGGGAACTGGCAAACTGTCCCAGCTTTCAGGAAGGAAGACCCTGGGAACTGCAGGCCTGTCAGCCCCAGCTCAGCGCCTGGCAGGATTACAGGGACTGCTCTGGGAGTTACTGACAAGTACCTGAAAGACAACGTGGCCATTGGCCACAGCCAAGAGGGGCTCAAGAGGCAGGTTCATCGTTTAGCTAACTAAATTGCCTTTTATGACAAGGTTACCCACCTTGCTGGCCAAGGGAAGCCAGTGGCTGTCATCTCTTTGGACTGCAGCAAAGCTTTTAATGCTGTTAGCATGCTCTGGACAAAATGCCCAGCATCCAGCCACAGAAACACACAACTCAGGGGGTGGACAACTGGCTGACAGGCTCCAAACGTTCAGGTAAGCGGGGTTACAGCAGGCTGCCAGGTGTCAGTCAGTGGGATTCTGCACAGCTCCATTTTAGGGGCTGAGGGAGCAGCTCTGGAGCCCCCTGCCCTCCATCCTCAGGGATTCCTGGCAGCACCTCCTTCCTCCAAACCAGCCGCAGGGCAGGGGACCTTCTGAACTCTACAGGAGTCTGGGGCTGCTCCTGGCTGCTGAAGGTGAAGGAGCACCACGTGGGCCTCAGGAGGGCAGCGAAGGCAACATCTGAACGGGAATGGGAAGGGAAAGGGACGGCCTGCTTTCTCAGAGCTCCCTGTTCCAGGACTTCTCCACTTCTCAGAGATGTGAGTGCCCCGTGCCCAGGCTGGATGAGGCCCTGCACAACATGAGTTAGTGCCTGGCAATCCTGCCCGTGGCAGGTGGGTTGGAACTATCTGATCTGAGCTGCCTTCCAACCCAAGCCATTCCAAGGCTCCACACACCTCCCTTCAAGAGTCCCCTCCCTCCTCTTACCATGCTCTGCCTCTCCACCTCTCCTTTTGCAAGAGCGCTCCTACATCTTCTGCCTTCACCTTGGGAACATTTCTCCCACAGCAGAGGAGACACACAGGAACATGCTCACCACTTTAGGTGAGCTTGCCAGAAAACACACCAGCTCTGGGAGACAAAAGCCACAGCTCTGTGCTACAAGGCATGAGAGCCCAGCTGTGCAAAGGGCAGCAATGTGTAGAGAGGATGGGAGGGATGGATGGGAAGTGCTTGTGCACAGGACAGAACCTGCACGTGCATTTTTGGACAGCATGCAGGAATGGGTGCTGATCTTCAGCTTCTTTATCCTTCCAACCCTGCAGGCTGCAAGCAGCAGAGTTTGCCTTGGCAGCTTGCTCTCCCTCTGCCTCCTCAGGGTGTGCACCTCGCAGGGCTGCTGCCTTGCCCTGCTGTTAGTTCTCAGCCCCTCGAGCCAAACCTTGGGTAGAATGAGCATTTGCTTCACCTCTGCAGTGAATGGGCACCTGTGCTGCTGCCTGCCCAGGGGCTGCTGAGCTTGGTGCCATCTCATTGGCACAGCCTCACATGTTCCCTGAGCTGCTACCTTCAGATAGAGTTCTGTGGCTCCCTGGTGAATCTGCTGAGATTGCACCTAGCAAACCTGCACTGGAAAAAAAAACCTCCCCCCCCGCTCTGCCCACGGGCTCAAACCACACAGACCACCTCAAACAAGTGAAGCCCAACATCAGCCCCCACACCAGGCTCAGACCCCACACCACCCCCCAGCACCAACCCCAGTGCTGCCAGCTGCAGTGCCTGCCCTGCACCCACAGAGAAACCAATTCACTCACACTGCCCCACGCTGGCTTCAGCAACCCCTGGACAGCAGAGAAGGGGAGGATGAGATGCCCTGAGCTCCCTGCCGGCCCCTCTCAGCACCTGTGTTCCCTCACACCACCACGTGCTGTGGCTCCTGAGGCAGCCCACGTCCTGACAGCCTGCCCACGGGGACGCTCTCCACTCGCTGCACTAATCCTGATGCCCAGCCATGTGAGTTACTGCTGCTGCATCTCAACCTCTGGTGCATTCCCAGTCTCTCTCTCTGCTCTAGTGCTGCTGCTGGCCGTAATTTTCCATTCCTGTGGCCCTGCATTCCCGAGCCCTCGCTGCATCCACGACTTCTTCCCCTGCATTTCAGTGCCCCACCGCTGCTCTCAAACTGCCCATATTCCCAGCTTGGATCAATACCAATTTCTGCCACTTACTCGCCTACCTTTCAGCAAGCCCTTCTTTGTTCTGCATAGAAATAAAACAGGAACTGCATCCTGCCAGAAGAATTACTTTTTTAAAACCCTCCCTCCCTTCTCTCCTCCATTCTTCTTTCCCTTCTTCAGCAGCAATTTCACCTAATTTGTAACTGTCTCCCTGCAAATGAAAAGCCACACAAAGCCCTTCTGCGAAGCACTGAAAAGCTGGCTGCTTTTCCCTCCAATTTCACTTAGCAAGAGGCTTTAACTTGGTGTGTGATCACCGTGTGTCATTAATAACCTCTCCAGCTCCTTTCAGAACTCAGCAAAGTGAAGGCACAATCACGAATCAAAGGCACGGGTTATTGAGATATAATATCATTTCAGTGTGCCAGGGAGCGGCGAGGAGGTGAAACGCTGTGCTGCTAGGCTGGCTGGCAGCTGAAGAGGACAATAGATTTAAGGAGCACGAGGAATTGGTTTTCTCTCTGCATTTCAGATCCAAACAATCTGCTTCTGTCCGGCCTCCACGGGCTGCTCGTCTTCCCTCAAACCTTGCAGGCTTCACCTCTCTGCTCTAGGAAGCTCCACCATTCCTTCCCAAGGGACAACCCATGCACTTGTTACATCCAGGCTGGACTGGCAGCAGCTCCGATGCCAACACAGGTGGCAGATAAAGCAGCACACAGCTGACAGCCTCCCTGCTTAACACCCCCAGCACACCAACACCTCAGCAAGGCAGTGTGAGCTGGAAATCTGGCTACTGTCAGAAAAAGATGCTAAACCTTGCTGTCCAAAAGCAGCTATTTTGGGTTGAACGCTTGGATCCTATTTAGCTGCCACTTATTTAAAGATAAAGAGACGAAGTGGAAATCACAGCGCGAAGAGAATTTCATCCCCAGAAGGGAGAACTCGCCAGAAACACCATAAAAGCCAACAGAGACCACGGGGACTGCTACTGATCTATGCAGAAAACCTGCAGGACTCAGCAGCCATTCAGGAGCTCAGGAAGCCACGCTGCAGGCATGACTCTGCTGGGGCAGCATGGCAGTGCTCCTGGGCTGGCAGCCCTCACATCCAGCCCAGAGGGCTCAGGTGATAATACATGTGTGGGTGCAGAGCAAACCCAGGGCTCAGGTGATACATGTGTGGGTGCAGAGCAAACCCAGGATGGATGTGGGAAGGGATCCCAGCAGCCCTGCTCCAGCTCACCTGCATGCCCACAGCCTGAGGACCGACAGGAGGCCGTATCACAGCACTTCCCTGAGTCTGTCATTACCACACAGACCAAGAAAGTCATCTGTGTGAGATCAACCACCAGCCTGTGGCTGCACTGAGACCAACACGGAGGACTTCATTCCTGTGGCATCCACAGCTGCTCTGCAATACAACAGCAAGTGCAGGACAACCAACAAGGCCATGCTATGCCTGTTCCAGTCCTTGCTGCCTCTGAAGGTGCTGATCCCTGGTCATGCACTCAGATCCAAGTTCATGTTACCCCCACACCAACATCAGGTGCTCTTAAACCTTCTGCCTGCCGTTCTCTTTGCAGTAATAAGGCATTCAATGGGTGAAATGAAGAACGAAATGCAGACCACAGCCCACACACTGAAATCCCAGAGCTGTGGTCCACCACGTTCCCTTCTCTGTCCTATGCCAGGGTCCTCCACAGATCACCTGTGCTGTCATCAGAGCTGCTGCCAGTCCAGCCTGGATGTAACAAGTGCATGGGTTGTCCCTTGGGAAGGAATGGTGGAGCTTCCCAGAACAGAGAGGTGAAGCCTGCAAGGTTTGAGGGAAGACGAGCAGCCCGTGGTGGCAGAACAGAAGCAGACTGTTTGGATCTGAAATGCAGAGAGGACGTCCCAGCTGTGAGTGCATACAGGAGAGATGTCACAGCCCTGCTCCCACAGCAGGGAACCAATCACTTACCCAGCACTGCTGTCTAAGTTCCAGAACACTCTCTGTGACCAACTGGGATGGGTGACACTCTATGGAAACAAGCAACCCAGGTTAAGAAGAGGGGGCTGGAAGCTGCCTGGGGTCAAGCAGCACATGGCCATGCTAAGATCAGCTCTGCCCAAATCAGAACAGAGGTCTGCTTGGCTCTGGTAGAGACCAGCTCTAAACGAATGGTCAGATGACCTCCTGCCTTCTCATTCACAGAAGGAGTTCCCAAAAGAGGAATGCAATGTGACAAAGCAATCAGCTGCCAGCCTGAAGATCCACAGCTCCACATACAGCACAGTTCATCTGTATCTTAATCCCGAAGCTTAATTACAGCACACTGCTCATTAACTGTCTCAAGATTCACACGTTTGGAAGCACTCAGCCAGCACACACTGCGTTTTCCTACACCTCCCTTACCAAAACAAGCCTTGAGATCTCCACAACCCAAACGAACGCGCTCTGCTCTGCTGCTTTAAGCACTGCCCCGTGCAGGCTCTGCAACCACCGACAGCACAAACAGCACAACATGCAGCAGAGTCCCAGTGCAGGCATGCAGCAAAACTGAGACTGCTTTGAATGCCCTCAGCCTCGCAGGAATAACCTGCCAGGGTGTCTCCAACCCTGGGCAGGGACTGGCTGTGTCACAGCGCTGTGCCATGACTCATCACAGCTGCTCCTCCATCCTTCAGCTGTTTCTTATAGGCTGCCTGCTCTGCCCGGGACCACTGCACACAGATTACACAGAATTAACTCAAATGGCAGCTGAGATCCTGGCTGTCTGCACTCCGTCCTCACATAACCTGAAACTGCACAGATTCTATCAAGTGGCAATCAAGATAGGCACATCTTCTGGCCCTCTGATGCCAACCCATGGGAAAAGAGCACAATACATGAACAGGGAAATACGTGTGTGTGTGTGTGTGTGTGTGTGTGTGTGTGTGTGTGTGTGCAAAGCTCCTCAGGGGAGCTGGGAGAGGGGAGGGGAGCACTCTGGACCTGTATGGGTTAAAGAGGAAACGTTATGGCTAAGGATTTCTAACCCTTCTCCAGAGACCCCTGGTTTACATTAATTATCCTGTTGCCTTGAGCACTCAGGGCCTCCTGTGGGCTTCTGTCTACAAGTACCAGCTCCTCCACCTACTCAACTACAAATGAATCTTTGCAATGCGTTTGCTCAACCCTCTCAGCACAGCGAGGGAATTGCCCAGTCAAAGCCCTCACACTGCACAGAAGCAGCAGTGGCAGCGATTCAGAGCTCCCAGCTCACCAGCAGGCCCCAAGGAAGCAGAGGCTTGCCTGCAGTGAGGGACCTGATCCAAACCACCTGGCTGCTTGGGATCCCTACTGCACTTTGCTCTCTGCATGTAAAGGTAAAGTGAGCAGGACTCACCTGAGGGATAAGCCACAGCCACTTCAGCAGAACACATAACTCGTTGTTATTCCCAACTATGGGACCTGCCAAGTAAGTTCCTCCCTCTGAGGAGCTGATGGAGATCAGACCAGATCCACCCAACAAAGTGCCCAGGCACCTTGAAGGCTCCAGCAGACTGGGAGCAGATGGACCAGCAAGTTCTGTGCTCTTGGAAGAAAAGGATCTGGTACCTTCTGTTGTGACTCCTGTCAGCATCCCAGCATGGCTGCTGTGCAGGCTGAGGACACTCACATCACCCCAAGAGCAGCACAGCTCCATAGTGACAGCAGCACATAGCTGGAGGTGCCACATCCCACCACTGAGACCAAGGAACAGCACTGTGGCCTTCCAGTACTTGAAGGGAGCTCATAAACAGGAAGGGTGGATAGAGATAGGACAAGGGGGAATGGCTTTAAACTGAGACAGGGGAGGTTTAGGTTGGATATCAGGAGGAAGTTTTTCACCCAGAGGGTGGTGATGCACTGAACAGGTTGCCCAAGGAGGCTGTGGATGCCCCATCCCTGCAGGCATTCAAGGCCAGGCTGGATGTGGCTCTGGGCAGCCTGGGCTGGTGGTTGGTGACCCTGCACACAGCAGGGGGTTGGAACTGATGAACACTGTGGGCCTTTGCAACCCAGGCCATTCTATGACTCTGTGATTCCATGGCTGGAGTTACATGGGGCAGCCTTGTAGGACAGACAAAGAGCACTCCTCTTTCCCAAGCCATTTTTATACCCCTGCTCCCTCCCCAGCAACCTCCTGCTCTCCAGCCCGTGGTACAGGCACAGTGTGCTGCGACTTACCCCTGGCAAAGTCTTCTGTTCATGCAGGGCTGTCTGGGCTTTGATGGCAGAATCTCTGGCACAGTACGTGAGGAATGCACAACCTGCAGTGGGCACAGCAAGAGTCAAGTTAAACGTGCAATGGCAGATGCACACCAACACAGCACTTCTCTTTGGTAACAGCAGGTAACCCCGGTACCCAAACACTGGCCTGTGCCAGCAGACCTGAGTTCCAACTGTCCTGCTAATGATGGAGAACCCAGGACAGCCCTGGTGTGAGACCTGACTTCTTCGTTAGCAGAGGGAGAGAGGAAGGTTTGCTAATAAAAGGAGCAAACATTATGAAATCTGGAGGCACTGCAGTCTCTAGGGAAAAAGGCAAAGGAATAACAATACGGGCCTGCAAGTCCCATCCGAGGTCTGTTATGCCATGGGAAGGGGTCCCAGGGAATCACAGCAGTTTGTTGAGCCAAGTAGGAAACAACAGGAGAGCAAAACGCAGGGTAACAGTGCCTGTGGGAAACAGCCCAAGACACAAAGAACAGAGGGTGCAGGGACCAGAATGGCTATTGATACAACATAAACTAAGGCATGGACAGAGCAACAGCACCTGAGATACAGAAGCATCACGAGCCAGCCCTGTGGAACCCCAGGAAGCCACAGCAGGACAGGCTTGGCTTTCCATGCCACGCTCCCACCCATGCAGTGTGCACACGAGTACACACAGCCACGATGGGGGAAACTGAGGGAGCAGCAAAGCATAATGCACTCTGCAAGCACTGACTGGGGAAGTGAGATGCAAAGCATAAGGAAAAGGCCGGATCCTGATGTCCTCAGCCGAGGTCTGACCCAACATCTCAGCCTAAAACTGGAATCTGGGATGAGGGGAAGAACTGTAGTCCCTCCAGGGAGAAAAGGGATCATCTGTGGGTGCTCTGATGCCCAGAACAACCAAATGAAACTAACCAAAGGAAGCAAAATTGGCTGATGATCAAGAAACATGTCCTAGCAGAGGGGAATTTATTAGACTGTGGAATGATCTCCCCGGGGAGGTGCCTGGAGCTCTGTCACTTGAGCTGTTTCAGATGAGGCTGGGAAAAGCACTGGAGAACAGACTCAGCTGCGTGTGACTCCTCGCTCATCCCCCTCCTGTTCCCAGCAGCATTTCCCATCCTAAGCAGAAACAAGTCGTGTCCCTTCGGCCTGGCACTGAATGCCAGCGTGCCAGGGCTGTGCTGGGCTTGCAGATGCATTGGTACAGCCCAAACAAGGCCTGCTCTTCTGCCTCCGAAGCCACTTCAGAGCCCTATGGGTCCCACGGTGGGCACAGGACGAGGCCTGCCCAGAGCCCTCCCTCTGCTCCACGGCACAGAACGTTTTCAGGCCATGTGGAAGCCAGCTGCTCAAGACAATCCCAGCCCATGGCAGCAGGATTATGCTATTCTTCCATCCCAGCTCCCAGAAATTGCTGCAGCTGAGCAAATCATAGCCGTCCTTACAGCTCTTGCTAGAAAAAACACCACCACAAAGCCACCACCCTCCATGAATAGCACACGAGTATTAGACGCCTCTAACAGAGAATTAAAGCTCCTTATTGCCCGGGTTTGGAACTGAGAATGCTGCACCAAGGGCAGATGTGGGATCCACAGCTTATTTAACAAAGCAGGGACAGGAAACATGCAGGTAGCAAAGGCAGCCAGCCCCACTTTGGGGGAGATGCACCTCTTTGCATTCCCTCACCCTTCTGCCTTCTCTCACCCCTTTGCTTTCCCTCACCCTTCTGCTTTCCCTCATCCCTTTGCCTTCTCTCACCCTTCTGCTTTCCCTCACCCCTCAAAAGCACCTGTGTAACCACAGAGCCCAAACCCCATTTCTGACATGCACAGATTTAGAGAGCTGGTTACCAAAGTTCCAAACACGGATGCCTGCCTGCCTGCAGACCCGCTGCAATGGTCTGCTGCTCTGCAGGGCTGGGACAAGTCACAGACTGGGATCATCAGCCTGCATTCACCTCGTACAAAAGCCTGCTCATCAACCTGTTGTACCTGAGAAGCTCACGTGTGCTTCCAAGCAGCAGAAATCCAGGAGGCTGCGAAGAGCAGGGAGCAAAGAAGGTCAGCTGCACCCTTTGCACAACACGACTGCTGTCCCCCCACAGCCAGATGTGCTGGAGATGGGATGCAGAAGCCAAAGCCCTGGTCAGAAATGCAGGAAGGGGTTTCCAGAAGCACCACACGCTAAGCCTGTCAATGGAAAGAAATACCTGGGGGAAAACATCTCCCCCCCCCGAAGAGACATCATCTCTTGCTACTCCTGGGGTGCAGCTGGTAAGTGGAGCACCAATGAAGCCTGCAGAAGCACCAGAAGCTCATGGAAGCAGAAAGGGATCCCATGCTGTGACAGGACCCTGCTTGCCATGGCTTTGGTGGGTTCCTCCTAAAGCTCTGAGCCTGGCAGAGTCTCCCAGAAAAGGAGAGCAGAGCTCTCCTCCCCCCATTAACCCCCACAGGGGCGCAGGGGGCCCAGGTCTCTCTCATTCTGCGTTTCCTGCTTTAGCCAACAGCAGACTCAGGTGAATGGCACCAGGCTTATGGCATTCCGGGCCCTTCCAGCACCCAGAGCATTGTGCCTGCTGAGATGGTGCTAAAGGAGCCCTGGGGCTCTCAGGAAACCAAACACGCCGTCCAACTGTCAATCCCAGCACAGGCTGTCCTCTGTCTGAGATGGAGAACGATGGCACACTGCTGCTGCACAGACACCCCACAGGAGGCCAACCCTGTCCTCCAGCGAGAGCATTTATTGATGGCACTGCCTGGCTGTGCCACCCTCTGGCACCTGCTCTCCTTCAGCCCCCCTGTGCGTGTGACCATGAGTAATTAGTTCATTAAACCTTGCAAAAAGATGAACAGGAGGGGAGGATGGAGCTGACCAGTCGTTGGCCTTCAGAGGCCGGTCTGCAGCACAGGAAGACAGCAAAAACAGCCAGAGGGCAGGAATTTAGGGAGGCTGGGCACTGAAAGAAACAGGATGGTGGAGTTAACAGGAAACCCACTGCAAGGGCTGTATGGATGTGTGTCTACCAGGAGTCTGAAACAGCATCCCACCAATTACAGCTTAACCCTGGGGCCACAACACGCGTGGCTCTCACACCTCCCAGCTCTGGATGCCCCCCCAGTGCACAGACGTGCATTTTCATCCCACTTTGGCTCCGCTTCCAGGAGGCAATGGGATGCAGGGCCCTTGGCTAACTGCAGGGGTGGCTGCACAGCTTGTGTGAGTGCTGCTCTGAGAGCCGCGTAGGCTGGGCTGCGTCAAACTGCTACCTGCCCATCCACCTCCCACAGCCTGCAGGAGGGCTTCCAGCTCCCTGCCAGCACAACCCAGCCTTGTCGTTCCACTTGCAAGATGCTGCAGCAAAAAGAAGACACGCCGTGCCTGATTCTACCCCCAGACCACACGTGGGCTCTGGGATTTCAGCCCCTTCAACGTTACTCCAGACATCAGCAGCCTGAAGCCTTGAGTGAGAAAAGGCTGTCGGTGTGCAGAAGAATCCGGCCTTCCAGATTCAACTTAGCATTTAAAATCCTGTCAAGCGCTACAGCAGGGGAAGCACGGAGTCAGCAGGCTGCTTATCTTCAAGCCTACAGAAGCTGAGTCAAAACTCAGCTGCCAGCGAGGCGCAGGAGGCTGGGGCTGCTGCTGCCCTTTGGAAGCCACTCACCTGTCTCCAGATGCCCCATGGAGGGGCTGCTCCTGCCCTGCCACCCCCAGCAGCTGAGCTCCATATCTCACACTCCAGCCTCCCTGCTTGCTCTCCCACGGGCGTTGCTAGGAAATCCATCCATCCATAAGATCCACTCCTTGCATTTTGCCCAGTCATGGAAACCGGGGCCAGCATTTTCTTCTCCATTCCCCTGCTCAGAGCCCTCTGACCCATTCCAAGAGCCTGCTCTGACAAACACCTCCCTGCTCTTTCTGTAGAGACATTAGCATGAAGGAAAACACTGCCATTAACATGCAAATGTACCTGTGATTAACACAAATAGAAACACTGCTTCATAAATAACGTTAGGGGATTGGAACAGCATCAGCTACCAGCAGCCAGGTTGCTGAGACCATTAATAGGCAGGCACTACCAAAACCGCGTTCGTGTTTCCACCTGCCTCCTCTACCCCCACAGCTCACCAGGCCTCAGCACACGTGAAGAACGGCCCGCAGGGTTTGGTTCTTGGACTCCACAGCCCAACTCACAGCTTACTGCCCCCGGCTGGGCACAGAGAGCACCTTTCTTCCCACCTTTCCTTCCACCCTGGAGGCAGAAGGAGCAGCTCAGCTCCTGGTGTCAAGCTGCAAGGGGCTGCAAGAAAAGCTGATGGCCTTTGCCAGCAGTGCTGGCCTCTCAGATGAGTGCTTCTCCCCATTCTGGAGAAGGAAAAAGCAGATGGGAGATGTTTGTGAGCTGTCAGTTGGATCTTGCTGCAGATCTGGGAACACGGGGAGAGAAAATGTTTCAACCTACCAAGGAAGATGATGGCTTCTGTACGGTGCAGGGATTGGTGCACAGGATCCTCCAAAGCCTTCCGTGGCCCTGGGGATGCAAAGCCCTGAGCGGGTCCCACTGCCAACCCCCTGCTGATAACACAGGGAGCAGAGCAGCTCCTGCACCAACAGCCAGACCCAGTGGGATGGGAGGGGAACACCGGGGCCAGGGCTGCCTCGATTATGTGCCTGAGCTCTTCACTCCCTCATCTAGGTGGCTGATCTCTAGCCTCTGGCTCCAGAAACATAACCACAGACCACACGGTCTATATTCAATCAGCCAACTGCAATGAAATGTGCCATCACCTCGTGCCTTGGGCCCATTCTCCTCCTTCCAGCCTGGAAAGCTCACTGCTTACCATCAGATGGCCACAGGTTTGGGCTCTGTGCACACACACACAAACACACAACATCTTGGCTCCAAGCCACATGTACATCTTTGGCTAAATCCAAGCCAGCCCAACTCTGTTAGGCTCCGATGAGGAACTTTTCTATGTTTCCACTGGGGTTAGATTGGACTCTTTGCTTGGAAATAAACTGATCTTTCTGCGTTCCCTTTCCCCCTCTGTTCTGGACTTGCTGCAGTGCCCAAAGGGGCCTTTAAGTTTTAAGAACCCAAAGGCATCAGGGCTGGACGCGACTCACACGCCTTGCAGCGTGCAGCAGCACATGACCCCATCACAAGCCATCCCAGGGCACAGCTCCCCAGGCTGAGCACTGACAGCTGTAAGGGTACTCACTGTGGGCTCCCTGCAGGTTCGCTCTGAGCGTGCCAGGGAGTGGTGCTGAGATCACCACATCAGATGGCACAGCAAATGGGCTCCGTGCATTCCCATTCACTGCCGGAGCGGTGGTGACTGTAAGATCCTAAACACCTGCTAAGGGTGAGCTGGAACAGCTCCACGGAGGGAGCTGACATGCAGAACACGACGGCTATTCAGCACACGGCTTTCAAACACGACAAGAATTGTAGCTAAACAAGCCTCCCCAAACTTTTTTGCATCTACTAAAGGTCTTTCGGCGATTCAGCACTCAGGAAGGCCCCTCTCATCTCTCCTAAAGGCCACGGTAAACAGCACACCGACTGCTAATATTCTTTGTTACGCAGACTTTACCATTGCACTGCTGTATCACAGCCAGGGAGGGCTGAGAGCACAGGGAAAACCGCTGCCTCTGTACCGCGGGATTCCCGACCCGGCGCCCATGGCCGTGACCTGCCCACCACGGGCCGTGACCCGCGCACCCACCCTTTGTCACAGCGCCCCACGCACCGGGCCGGCCCGGCTCCCAGCGGGGCAGCCGTGGGGCCGCAGCACGACCCCGCGGGGCCCATCTCTCGTTGCCGACCCCATCCCCGCCCCTCGGCGGCGCCTCGGGGGTGCCGACCCTCGCCTGAGGGGAGGAAAGAGGGGAGGCAGAACCGGGGGATGTCGGCTGCGGAACGCGGGGGTCGCGCGTGGGGTGGCCCCGCAGGACCCACGAGGAGCCGTCCCCGCCAGCAGGCCGTGCCCCGCCGCGTGCCGGGGGACCCCTCACCCTTGTGCATGCCGGTGTAGCGGTCCTTGAGCACGGTGAGCTCGTAGATCTTGCCGAACTGCTCGAAGAGCGGCTTGAGGTCCTTCTCCTCCAGGTTGCGCGGGATCTGCCCCACGAAGAGCTTGATGGCATCCAGGTCCTTCATGCTGTCGGGCTGCGCGGGGGGCTCCGCGCCGCCGCTGCTGCTCATGGGGGAGGCTCGGCGCGGCGGCGGGGGCTGCGGCGCGGGCGGGAG
>JACDJE010000387.1:601926-643273 GCA_016647715.1 Pavo muticus
GGCGCGGAGCGGCTCAGAGGCGCTGCGGGGCACGGCGGGGCGGCGGTGGGCGATGGCGCTGCGAGCGCTGCCCGAGGAGGAAGCGGCGCGGCTCGGCACGGCCCGGCCCGCCTTTCTTTAACGGGGAAGAAAACTGCATTCCTTCCGAAATAACGGCTCGCTCTCATCCCGGTAGCGCAAAGCAAGGCGGGCTGCCGCCGTCTGCCTCCGCGTCCATCGCTGACAGCGGCGTCGGGCCGGCTGCCCGCAGCACCTGTCCCGCACGGCCCTCCCCGCCCCCGGCGCACGGCAGCCCTTCTCGCGAGGAGCTCCGCTTCCTCCTGGCTGCGGATCCCGGCAGGCCCCGCTCAGGCCGTGCCGGGTGGGGTGCAGCCATGGCGGAACAGCCGCTGCCGAGCTCAGACCTGCCTCCCTGTGTGACAACGGGGGCTGCTGGCCCAGCAGCTCCTCCAGCTGCGGTGGAGGCTGTGAGGCAGCAGGGGACAAGAAGCACATTTTGGGTGGTCTGGGCTGCTCCCATCACCGGGCTGATGCCGAAGCACCAACCAGCCCACAGTTCCGCCCCTTGAGGAGCGGCTGCCTTCATCAGCTCGGCCTCTGCTCCACTGCTTCCCCTCAGCTCTGCCCTGGACTGGGCACTGTGGATGGAAATGGTTGCTTTTGTCACCTTAATATGGTTCCCCAGGGCTGGAACAGGACGACTGAGCCTTCCTAGCATCGTGGGTCCATACCTTTGGCACTCACTGTAGGAGCACACAACAAGCCCTAATAACCAGCAAAGCTTTTCTGCCACGGAAGCAGGAGTTGGGCTGGGACAGCAGTAAGAGCAGCCCTGCCCACACACAAAGCTTCGTCTTGTGACGACGTACTGACGAACGACCCTCAGGACTGACAGCCCTACACTGCCCTGTAGGATGACCCGAGGTGAGCAGCAGCACAACCTCCTAACAATCACAGAGCCAGGAGCTCTCAGCCCAAACACTGCCAGACCTACAAGACCAGCACGAGCAGCCCGGCTGTGACACAGCACAGCAGCACCCTCGTGCTCACACCAGCCAGAGGGCCGTGGCTCTTTGCTAGATGCCATGTGAGCACAGGATGAGAGAGAAGGCAGCAGTCACCGAGCTGCCCATCTCCACACCCCCTACAGCCAGAGGGCCGAGCCCTTCAGCACTGAGTCGAGCCGGTCTGATGATTTTTCTCCCCTCACCCCCCTGCTGTCCCTGCTGGCACTGACAGCGGCTCGGATCTCAGCCTTTGGGAAAGCCTACTTTCAATTCGCAGCTCCGCCCCACATCTTCCACTCAGCCCCGAGCTGTCACAGCCCAGCACCTCTACAGAGCAACGGCTTCAGTACCTCCCACTCCACCAAGGTGTTGCAAGTGTCACAGGGATATATTTAAGAGCAGGAAGCATTCGGATACTATGGAAACCAGGGCAAGGAGAGAACCCAAAATAGACAGGAGACGCAGGCTGCTGCAAAGCCTGGAGAAGTCTTGCTGAGGAGGACCGTGCTGGCTGCAGCTGATCCTGGAGTGTGAGCCATTTAGAGCCCAAGCAGAAAATACCCTCTCTCTACTCTTCCCATAGCTTGCCATCTTAGGCTTTTAATTCCCCACTTCAATGAGCCTCCGAAGTTCCTCTGAATGATTGCCATTCTTCTGCCCACGGCCTGGAGCAGGCTGCTGTCTGACTGCTTCTATACAGGAGCACTGGAGTAGGAGAGCAAGCAGGACAGAGCACTCCTGACAGGAGAACAGCCACCTACAGACACCTGAAACTAGGAGCTGGAGTGCAGCGTTTCACAGGCTGGCAACTCTTTGTGATGCCAATGCATTTATTGTGCACATTCACTCTCTACAAAGCAGCCAGTTGCTGAAGTGTAACCATGTCCTTCCCTCCAGGAATAAAAAAACAACAGAAAATCCCAACGACACAGAGAATGCTGGGAACACCCAGAACGGCAGGTGGAAGAGATACAAAGGATTTGAGGTATACAAGCCATCTTACTCAGCACTCAACCAAGCGGAGGACAAAAGATGCAGAGCTGCAGACTGGAGGCCATCCCCTCTGGAAAGCCAGCTGCAGTCGTGCCCTCCGAGCACTGAGAGCTGCTCACTTCCCTCACCACAAACCTCACGGCTGCTTGAGACCAGCAGGGCTGCAGCTGGCTCGAGTTCCACGTGCTCATCACAAGTGTCAGAGCCACTTCTATTTTCATTACCACCACCTCAGTGCAGAAAACCCCGCGTGGCCCAGGACGAGCTCCAGGTGAGGTTTCTTGGCCCTGTCAGCTCACTCCAGGGGAAGGAGACAGATCGAAGAGCCCAACCTCCTTCATCTCAGAATCTCCTGACTGCAGCATCAATCTCAGGAATTATCTCCTTCAGCTGGTTCCACTGTTCTGCAGACAGAGCAATGCCTGGAAACAGCAGAAAGGGCGTTCAGAGCAGTCAGCATCAAGCAGCATCTCACAGCAGCTCCTTCAGGAGAGTTACAGAAGGAAAAGGTGCAGCCTGAGCCCAGAACAGAAACAGGGGCAGCCTGCTGGGCACAGTGACTGTGTCAGTGCTTCAGCACCCGTATCAGGAAGCACTCAGTGCTGGCACAGAAGCACCGTGTGAGAACAGAAGATCGAGCTGCCTTTCAAGGAGCCCTGCAGCCTCTTGTAGCCCATTCCCTAGGAAAACTCCCACCTTCGTGAGCTAGAAGGAGATTTTAGGAAAGCCTTGCTCTACCCAGCAGTTAGAGAGCCATCCTTTCCACCACCCAAGGGAAATGCCAGCTCTAGCTCTATTTAGAAAAGCTGCTGCTAACAAGAAATCACTACTGTAGCTTAAACTCTAGCAAAGAGCTGGCTTTTTATTTTTAAGACCAGCAGAGAGAAGGTCTTCATTTCCCTTCCCTCTCCTTTAGGAAACAAATATGGTCATGGAATTGCAGAGTGGGTTCCAGCTAAATGTTATCAGCTCGTTCCTTTTGGCTCTGTTAAAGAATGAGGGCTGAGCTTCATTAATTTCTCTAGATAAAAATCAGGGGCCAACAACTCCTGAGAAAAACAGCAGAGCGTTAATTAAATGAAAAACATTTCCTCCTGGTTTCTGTTCTAGCTAACAGATGTCCTGCCTTTGGTTGCAAGTGTGCTTTTTCCAGCCTGGAAGGTGCCCACAATGCTCCTTTCCCTCTCCACCCCCAAGGGCAGCACAGAAAGGTTTCATTGCTCTGCTCCCAACTTCCAGGGTAAGCAGTTACCTCTGAGTAATTTAGAGCAGTCCCTTCCCTGAAGGAAATTAATTTCTGCAAGGAAAACCCTGCTTAGTGGTTATGGAGCAAACCAAGCTCAAGGAAATTCATCTGCCTTCACACAGAAATCAATAGCAAGGATCAAAACATTCCTCAATTTGTCTCACAGAAGCTGAACCTTTGATGAGCCCTACAGCACACATGGCAGGAGAGAAGAGCAATCTAACAGTCTGGGGCCTGTGAACCTTGAGGCAAGCTGGCAAGTCATCATTAAAGTCTCAAAGCAAAAGGTCTAAGCTGAATAGTGACCCATCAGTGAAAGACCAAAGAGCCAGCAGGCTGGGAGAGCCCGGCACAGCCTGCAGACACCACCCAGAGAAGCCAGCAGTACCTTTCCTCCCCGGCTTCATGTCCCCCTCCTTGTCCATATAGAACTCCCTGATGTCCACCAGGACCTTCCCCTTGAAGCAGGACACTCGGACGTAGCGCATCTTCCCAATCTGCAGGTACACAGAGCCAGCACTGAGCCCTGCCCCAGGAGGAGCTGCTCTGCAGCCCACAGGGTCACTCACAACACCAGAGGAGCAGTGAGGGAACAGCAGGCATCCCAAGAAGCCAACTCAGCTACACAGATGCTATGAGCACAGGAGGTGAAGGGGAGACCTGTGCCACGAGAAGGAAGGTATGAAGAAGGGTACGAAGAGGAAGGGGGCTGTGCCCTCCATACCTGGAACATGCCCTCTTCTTCACTGTCTCGTCCCTGGGGCTTTGCTGCCACTCTTGAAGGCCTGGCCTCCGTTTTTGGCCTTTTCTCTGACTTTGAAGGCATTTCCTTCTTCCTTTTCTAGAGAGAGGGATCACCAGTTTCAACAGCGTGGTCTGAAAGCCACAGGCCTTCCCCTGAGCCCTCAGGACAGTGCAGTGCCTGGGCTCACTAACAGCACCCGCCATCCCCACGGCCCAAGGGACCCCCTCCTCCTACAGGCCAACTTTCAGTCAGGAAAACTGCAGCCAGCAGGCGCGTCCTTGCAACTCCAGCGCAGAGGTTACCTTTCCCTCCTCTTCTTCCTCCGGGCTGCTCCCCGGGCCACTCGCCGCCGCCAGCTCCTCGGCCTTCGGCATCGTGACAGGGTGTGAGGAGAACCGCACAGCGCCCAGCGGAGAGGACCCGCCCGCCTTCTCGAGGCGCCAAGCCCCGCCCCCCTCCTGCCTCTCCACCAATCGCGCGGCTCCTCTGCTCCTCCAGCCAATCCCCTGGCTCCCTTGCTCTTCCCGCCAATCTCGCGGCTCGAGGCGCGAAGCCTGAGGGAACCTGAGGGGCTGAGGGACGCGGGGCTGCGCTCCCACCGAATAAATGGAGACGCGCACTCCTGGCCGTGCCAGAATCTATAAACCCAACTCCTTCCTACCCAACTACTCCACTTTTCACTCTACAGAAGGGATGGAGTCCATCCTGAGCACTTCTCCCCAAGTAAAGGGAATGTCCCCTCAGGTTCCAGCAGCAAACACTTCCCCAACAGATGTGCCACCAAACCTTCTCACTCGTAGTTTATTTTTCCAAAGGGACAAACAAATACGGAAATGAAAAATGTTAAAATATTAAATACTGTCACATTTATCATCAGGGGAAAAAAAAATAGCATGTTCATCGACTGCATTGTCTTTGCTGTCAGCTGTTCAATATTCACCTCGACGTCCATTTGTTCTTTAGGATATGAACACTTGTGTTAACGATACTGGATAAACCAACACCTCTTCCTGAGCTGTTCCATATCACAACGTCATCCCCTGGCAACAAATGGGAATGGAGCAAACCAGAGATGAGCCCACAGCACAACAAGGCCAAACTGAGCGTTCTTATCCCTTCAGATCATTAACTCAGGGCTGAATGGCTCTAAACACCAAACCCAGCCTGACCACGAGGCACTGAGAAGCTCTTTATGTTCATTTGCGTGTTATGAGCGTGGTTTAAAACAAAGCCAAACCCAAACTGAATGCCTGCAGCAGTTTGAGGCTATGTGGGGTCTTAAAGGTTGAAACAGATTGCAGTGACTCCTCCAGCTGGTCAAATTGCATGGTAGTGCTTATTTCACAAGCGTAAACCTCTCTTATTTGGGTGATAAGCTACAGCAGCCTGAATGACTACTCCCATTTAACCCCCAGTGCCCAGGGTGGGGAATGGACAGAAAGAGCTTCAGTGCTTAAATCTGTGGGGAACACAGATTTCTGCACACTGTGATCTTTGACAGCACCAGGACAACAGACAAAGTTCTGCTTTTTTTGGCCAGAAGCGTAACTGCTGGCTTCTTGCACATACGTGGGCACGTGTTCTTCATGCTCCTTCCTTCCAAGCCAGGCAAACTCCCAATTAAAGGCCAGGTAAAAACAAGAGCACGAGAATCTGCTACGAGAGCTCTTCTGCAACATTGTGGAGAACCTTTATTTTAGCACAACAGCCACTGGATTGCTGCTGCTGCGTGTCACACTGGCAGTGAGATCTATCAGATGTGCTGCAGTATGAATCAGCACCCATTTACTTGTCACTTCAAAACGTGGCAGAACAGGAGGGCCTATTTCCATGCTTCCCTGTCATCTCCCCAAAGGAAACGTGGCAATACTGGCACTAAGCTCACTCCCAGGATGGTCGCTGTTCCAGCTATAAGTTGGAATTTAACCATATAATGTTTCAGTACAAACAAACTTTGATCAGAAGCATAAACCCTTATCTGTAGTAAAAATGACTTTCTGTGGCAGCCAGCTAGATGGACCAATTAGATGCTGGGATAAATTATAGTTGTGCACAGGAGAACAATGCACTGTCCCAACTGCCCCTGGGGACGTATGAACTTTCCTCCTTCATCTTTACTCATCTTGTTTCAGACAGTTGCTTCTGGCACTGCATCATTACTTTACAGTTGAGACCATGAGGAACTGAAGTGTTTGCTTTAATGCTATAACCTCAACCAGGACAGAGCTGGAAAAGTGGAAGCTGAGAGTCTCCAATGCAAAAGGAATGCTTTGGGCCTGTCCTTTTCTCTCTTGCCAATTTTTATGTTCCCCAAGTCAAGCTGAAGGATTGCTGATAGGAAAGTCAGAACTATTTTGTAATGGGGTTTCATTAAGCCTGCTTAAGTAACATGGAGTGAAACATGCCCTGTCCATGGGTAACACACACAAAGGATGGGGTGCAGCTGGAGACCTCTGGTGCTGCCTCCAGATATTCAGAGACAGGTGCTGTTCTGTGCATGTCCTGCATCTCCAAGCCCAGACCTGCACCCTCCAGCACGCAGTACATGCAGCATCCAAGCGCAGTGGAAAACAACCACGGCTCATCTTCCAGCTGCTCCAGAACAAGCAACCAATTTCTGAAGTCATCATAAATTCATTTGGCAGAGGGCTGTCACAAACACTTCATGCATACAGAGAGACATATTTCAAACAAGAACTCAAGAAAACAATTTAAAAAAGGCAGGTTTTCCCGTAGGGATGGTATTTCAGGAGTGCTCGGTGCCATGCCACCTGCTGATATTACAGGGAGTCACAGACATAGCATGCTCTCCTGGAAAAGAAAAGAACCTTTAAAGAACAAATTGCTACACCTTAAATATAGCAGAAAGCACACATTATGGGGCAAAGGTATGCCAAGGAGGAGAAAACAGCAAAAAACAACCAAGATGGATGGAAATACGTGCGTTGGTCCCCATCCAAAGCACACAGACAGCAGCCATAAAGAAAACCTGATGCAGATAAGGAGGCAAAGCTGAATTCCTTGCATACAAAACAAAAGGGACACCACCGTTCAAACCCATAAGAGCTTTTCATCCTCTGTAGGAAGTG
Source organism: Pavo muticus (assembly GCA_016647715.1). Lineage (NCBI taxonomy): Eukaryota > Metazoa > Chordata > Aves > Galliformes > Phasianidae > Pavo > Pavo muticus. Next base: position 609,007 of record JACDJE010000387.1, read on the forward strand.
CTGCTTTTATTTAAAGTAGGGGCTTTTTAGGTTTTTTTTTTAATGTAGTCATCATTGCCTGTGAAAATACCTCAATGTATACAGGAAAAAAATAAAGGATGGACTCAGAGAGACATTTTTGAGTGGCAGGACAGCGGTATTCAATCCTCTCCCCTGTAGAGCTACAACTAGCCTAGGGCTTGTGGTCAAAAATCATCATATATTCAGAACTTGGGGGTAAACAGAGCACAGCGCTGCCCAGAAAAAGCAGCCAGCTCTCTCCAGAAATAGGCAGTATCCTCCTCTCTGGTGGTGGCAGGCAAGAAAGACTTAAACTCAAGATGATGGCAATGCCAGAGCAATGGTTACCTGCCCCTCCCAGCTTCGCCAGCCAGGCTGCCAACGCTTCTGGATGGAGAGAGCTATAAATGAGGATTGCTCAAGGATAACAGAGGGAGCTCCAAGATACACTCTCATAGTTACAACTCTCCAATGTTTAGAACAACATTTATAAAACAGATTGTGGGTTTTTTGTGTGTTTGTTGGCTTGGTTTTTTAATGGCCAAGCATCCCGCCTCCCTTCTTACATACTGGGTGCAGAGTGTGAAGGGAGGCAGCAGCAAGCACTTTGGGAATCTGCTCATACATGCAGGTCGAGAACAGCCATTCCAGAAATAACAGAGCTGGAAAACATAAAATGAGACCCTGAGATGCACATGGACACAAATACAGCCCCAAAACCCAGAACCCATCTGAAAGCACAAACTGAGGAACGAAGATCGATCAGAGCTCGGCAGGAGCCGGGCCGTTCTTGCTATTAATGCCTAAATACATGAAACAGCCCAGAACGAGATCCTGCAGCGTTTGAGGCTGTAGAAAGCCTTTAAAAACCAAGCAAGAGTTTAGCACAGTGGCAGCAGCAATCTGTCCAAGGACAAACTTTAAGAGAAATCAAGTACAAAGCAAAATGCATCCTCCAATAGGGGCAGGACGGCGTGTCCTGGTAAGAACCCTTCTGCAGGAACCCGTTTTAACAAGCTTTCTTCATCCCCTCTATAACAGTCAAGACTGTTTACAGTGTACCTCCAAGAAAAGGGGATGAGTTATTGCACTGTCTGAACAAATTGCATAAAGATGCTTGCTAGACACACTGCTTGCTCAGCACACCTCCCTAAAGCCAGGCAGTAAACTTAAGAAGAGGTACCATAAGAAAACATGCTAATAGTACTCTCTTTAATTTGCGTGTGCATATTTTCTTCTAAGCAAGTGCTCTGAGTCCTTGGTTTGCTGGGCAGAGATAATACATCTGCTCTGTAGTTTCAGCTTCCGAGTTGGCTGTATGGCACAAACGTCCACCAAGGTGCAGGACTCGGGTTATACTCACAGAAGCTGCTCAGCTGTTCAGTGTTTAAACGACTTGCAGGAACTATGGAAGTCTCTGAGCTTTTCCCTTGCAAAAAAAGAAGCAAAGGAAAACAAACCTGGTGCAAGGGAGGGGAAGAAAAGCGCCTGAAAGGTGCATAGGAGTTGAAATCTTGTTCTCTGCTTTCCTCTCCTCTCTAGGATAGCAAAGGGGAGAGAAAGAGAAGCAGCAGGACTCGATGGAAGGCAGAAGGCTCCTGATGGGCTCACCGATGGCTCAGTGCTGCTGTGCACAGGACGACTTGTCGCCTCACTGCTGCTTGGTTTTAAGGGACAATCTCTGTATCATCCTGTAAAGGAGACCGAAGTTCTGGAAACAAGAAAAATAAGTGCCTGTAAGTCCTTGCAAGTGCTACTAAAATAACTGCCCTACACAAGGAGAACTTGTACTAGAAGGCTTAAAACAACCCCAAGGTACATGTGCAGCATCTTGCCTGGATCACTCACTAACAACCTCAGCCTGAGGACTGGGTGGGATGTGGTGAATTAGGACTGGCTCCAGCGGTGCCAGTTAATCGAGGCTGCACAGCAAACAGCAGCTTACAGAAATTCTGTGCAGATCTGCATCACTGCCACTGTGAAGCTGCAAACACTCAGTAAAGACGTTCACTGTTTCACAGATGACTTGGAGGCTCACTGGAGTCAAATGCTTTGACTGCATTCTGAGCTGGTTACAGCTACTGAGGTGTCTGATGGACATAAGACCCAATCATTTGTAACAACAAACAACCACCAAGTAGTTTTGCACTAGGAAAGAACACAGGAGTGGGGAGGGAATGTCCTTAGCACAGCCTCAAACACCAACACCAGAACAGCCAGCCACTCTGGATTACTTACTTTAGGGCAAGATGGCATTATTCCTCCAAATTTGGTGCTGGGGCTGGGCAAGCACCGCTTCTTGCAGCTAATGTGAATTAAGAAGAAAATAAGAAGTTTGTTCCCTGCTTTTCTCCTACCTGCACTGCAACGTAGGCAACACCAAGGTAGGCTGCTATGCAGACGGCCAGAAGCAGGTCAAAGATTGCTGGCTTGACCCTGCAACAAGAAAAGGAAGGTGTGGAACTGCGACATCAGGTACTGCTACAGACAGACAACGGCTCAGCACACCCGAGGGCCATACCTGTATGCATTCATCACCTGTTTCAGCTGGTCATAGAAAACAAACTCGGGGTCCCTGTGGAAAGCAGAAATTCTTCAGGATGGGTTGAATTTCTAGACAGTGCAGTCAGCACAGCCCAAACCTCTCCTCCCAAGAAGTTAATCCGGCCAGGGACAGGCAGTACGACCACCTTGGGTGCCAGTTCTGAACCTATTTTAGTTGTCAAGTCTTTCTACAGGTGCAATTCTGAACATAACGTTCAGCTACAAGGCACGCAGACAACGCCCTGCTGGACCCACGAAGCTGCTTTCAACCCAAGCAGGCTAGGCAGGAAGGAAGCTGCCTCTTAGCAATCAAACGAAGCTTTCTAGGGGACTTTAGTTCTTTCCTGCAGAGAGCAGCAGCACTCAGAGTGGGAAGGGTCAGGGGATAAACAAGCTCTTGAGACGGAGCGAACTGCTGAGGCTTTTTGCTTTGTAAATGACAAAGTTATCTCCGGGAGCATGCAGCATGAACCAAAACCGACAGGAGAGCAGAAGAGCCATCACTTCTAGCCACCTACCAAGAACCCGGACAGGTTCCAGCTCAGAGTCAAGACTGAGCAGAGGAGGAAGGCAGTTTGCACGCCCTGGCTGGCTCTGTCACCCCCCTCCTTACCGTTTGTCTGCCTTCACATGATGCTGTTTGACATCTTTCAGGTAGCGACCCATATAATATTCTAAGGTGCTGAGAAAGGTGCTGTCCTTATCAATCAGCTGAGCAGCCCTGGGCTGACTGCTCAGCCAGTCCATCACTGATTCTAGCTGCTCCTCCTGGATCTGCTGTGGGAAAATACCACCCAAGAAACAGAGTCAGCTACACACACTGAAATCAGAACTCTCCCAGGCTCCCGATCCCTTCCCCTGCTCTGGTTACAGGAATATATGGTGCTTACCATCTGATCTGTGAAGATCTGCAGATCTGCAGGTGCTCCCTGCAAGGGAAAAGACAGGCTGCTGCTCGGAGCAAGCTCGGGTGAGCAGCACCAGTCTGGCGAGCAGTGCAGGACGGGCAGCTCTTACCTTCTCTGTTAGGTTGTAGATGACCCTGGTCAAAGCCTCAGCAATGATCCTGGTATTCCTGGTCAGTGCCTTCGTGTCCACTTGTGACCTACAGCAAGATGGAGGATTGCTCACTGCCAATGGGACCAGCTCTGCCAGAGCCACCCTTTTTCACTGCACCAAGCAGGAAACTCAATCCAGAGCCCAACTGCCCACGTTTTCTTCCCCATCCCACGACCGCCAGAACAACACTTGCAGCCCTGAGGCCAGTTTGTGTTTACGGGCTGGATTTCACCCCAGCCTCCCACCTCCTGTCCATGATGCTGTTGCGCAGGCTGTCCCGGTGGCTCTCCAGATGGGAGATGGTGAAAGCTGGCAGGCGTCGGATGGCAAAGCGCTCGTGCTCCCACGCCAGCATGTCTTCAGCCAGGTTTATCTTCTTGTGCACCATGGAAAACTTCACCTCTGGGAACTGGCTGGCAACAACCTGAGGGAAAGGCAAAGCCATTCGGGGTGCCACGCTTCCCACTGTGCCACCCCATCTTGCACAGCCCAGCCCAACCAGACCCAATGTTTTTATGTTGCAAATGGTAAATATATTTCTGCCTGTAAGATGCCACTGATGCTATCAAAATGTTTCAGTGTCACTACAGAAATCACGTGGGTCATTTTTACAAGCAACAAGTCCTAACAAAGCACTGTGGAAAAGGCAGCAGATCCAGCGTGCTTCATTCAGGACTGGTGTGAGGATGTCTGCACTCCAAAGCAAGCGACCAGAAACAATACACAACATAACTCAGTGCCAGACCCTTCCTTCATGTCTTACTCCCTTTCTTCCTCTTCCAAGAGAGCTGCAGCTCCCTGAGCTTGAGCCCCGAGTTCACACCCAGCCACCCACCCATCTTCATTACCATCTCCAGCTCTCTCAGAAAGGCGTGCTGCAAGGTCCCCTCCTTGGGAGGCTTTGAGACATGAAGATGAAGGCTATTGCCTCGGCCCAGGGTATCAAGGCAGAGAACAAACGCTACATTATCTTGCAACAGGCTGGAATCTGCAAGAGAAAAACCCAAACCTTTAATGCTGTGCTTTGTGCTGGACTTCCACCCCCCCAGGAAAAGGCCTACACAAGGAGATAACAGACTTAACACAGCGACATTAACAGAATCCTTGCCAGAGGACACACTGCAATGACAGCCCCTCAGCTCACCAGTGTGGTCCAAATTGTCCTCCAGCCACCTCTTGGTTCCTTGATAATTAAACTTGCCACCTCCAGATGCAAAGAACAGTAAGTTATATCTGCCCATCAAAGAAAACAGAGAGGTATTAATTAGCACACCACACAGTTAATTTACTGTATTCCAGAACTAACGTGCTCAGGTGTGGGCTGGAATCACATCAGTGAGCACTGCCTGTTAACAAATGCTCCCTGTGTGCCACACTGGAAGGCAGTGGCAAGATGGGGGTAGAGGAGCTCCCAGTGCTTGAGGATGAATCCAGTTCAAGTAATTCCATCCACCTGTCCCTGCAGCTAAGCAGATCTACACCATGAAACCAAGGGAAGGAGTCTGGCCCTTAACAGCTGGTGTACTCAGAAGGAAGCACGACAGGGAAGGAATTAAAAGACTGCTTGTGCACTCTAACACCCTACAGGTCTGGAGCAAAAGCCCTTCTTACCTGACCTCAGCTGCACACATCCCACCCACAATGGAGCAGTTTCTTACCCAGCATGGGTACGTCTGTAGGTGTAGAGCCGAGAAAACAGCCTGGCTAGTTCCAGCAGCACTGAGACACCACTGCCATTGGAATCAGCTCCGTGAGACAGCCACTGCAGCACAAAGGGGGACAGAGACAGCGACAGCAGTGATTCTTGTGCTCCTGAACAGCCCCCGAGGTGAACACATCTCTGTGCTCCACTTAGAACTACTTTTGGTCTTTAAGAGCAGAAGAAAATACAGGGTCAGAGGCCAAAAGGAGAAGAGGTACAGATGGGAGGCTTCAAGAACAAGAGAATACTCACTGGAGCCACTCCAAAGGAATCATAGTGGGCAACTATCACAACAGTGGGCAGGTCTTCTCCACCCAGCCCTGTCAGCCTTCCCTGGAGAGGAAGGAAATGAACGTCACTCAGCATCCCTCCTTGCGTGCCAGGACTAAGGCAGCCCGGCTTCTACAAACCTATCAGTCTCCAAGTGGTCTCAACTCTGAGGAATTCAGACTCTTACCCAACTTCCCCCATTACTCTAAATGGCTGAGGGGATCCCCACAGAGAAGGCACCCCATCACCATCACCAGTTAGAAGCTGTCTGGAACTGGAACTCACCTCCACGCTGGGTATGAGCCAGTCGTGGATAGCTTTGCTCTGCGCACCACTGGTCACCATCTGGAAGCCATTGGCAGTTGCAGTGTGAAGCAGAACTAGAACAAAAAGAGATCACTACACCTGGGGGAGTTCCATCCCTTTATTTCCCTCACTAACAGCAGAGATGAGCTGCAAATCACTTTATCCCTCCCAGTTGTCAGTGCATAAACATAAGGGACTTGGGATCCTGGTGACCACGTTTTCCTTCTGTTCTGAAATCCTAATACTTCAAACTGGCTAAAACAAAAAAATGACCCTTTCTTTAAGGGATCCAAAGCTCACCGTGCTCTGCAGGTCACTAAGGCAGTCCTGTTACTCACAAGGGAAAACACGAAGCAATGAGCTGACCTGTGGTCAGACAGAAAGCTTCAGCTTCTCTCTGAAGTCACTTAACATCATCAGTGCTGTTTGTAACTTAAAGCTTGCCTTCTATCTTTTTAGCAACAGCATAAAGTTCAGAACTCCCTCTCACGGAAATACAGTAAATAATTATTCTCTCTTATGCTGTGTTTTTGTCCCACTACGTCTAAAAGAACTTTCAGGAAGACAGAATGAACAGGAAGGCAACAGAACGCCGGTCTGTGCTGCATGACACGCAGCAGAGCAGCCTCAGAGGTGGATCAGGACTGCCTTTCTCTACACCTTCTCCCACTTACTGGAACTCACCCTCTGCAGCCGAGGCAGAGCCCTGCGATGCAGAAGCAGCCCGTGTTTGTTCATAGATGGACAGCAGCTCGTCGTCTTCCACTGCAAAGTAGACTGGCACGATGGTTTCCATAGCGAGCATTTCTGGCTCTATCTCCATGAATTGCTGAGGATTTAAGTGAGACACAAACTTAGCAAAGGCTCAGCATGCAAGAGAATAGGAAAAAGGAAGGGAAAACAAACCAGAGATGGAAAGAGACATTTCCAAATGTGAATGTGATTTGTTGTATTACAACAGGAGCTTCCAGCCCTGCAGCAACCCAAGCCCAGCTCCCTCTCAGATACACCTCCCATCAGAAGAGAAAGAAGCACAGAATGGCCCGGGTTGGAAGGGACCTCAAGGATCATGAAGCTCCAACCCCCCACCACAGGCAGGGCCACCAACCTCCACACTTCATACAGCCCAGGCTGCCCAAGGCCCCATCCAGCCTGCCCTTCAACACCTCCAGGGATGGACGGGGCATCCACAGCCTCTCTGGGCAGCTGTTCCAGCACCTCACCACTCCCATAGTAAAGAATTTCCCCTGACATCCAACCTCAATCTTCCCTCCCTCAACTTCAAACCATTTCCCCTTGTCCTGCTGTTATCTACCCTTTCCAAGAGCTGACTCCCCTCCTATTTAAAGGCTCCCTTTAGGTCCTGGAAGGCTGCAATGAGGTCACCCCGCAGCCTCCCCTTCCCCAGGCTGAACAAGCCCAGCTCCCTCAGCCTGTCTTCATAGTGGAGGTGCTGCAGCCCCCTGATCATCTTTGTGGCCCTAAAAAGAAAGGCAATCAGTTTTTCTTTCACCTTTACAACATCCTGTGGGACAGAAGAGATGGCCCGTGGCAGGATGATCACCACAGCTCCGGCTGACTGGCGGAGAGCCTTCTGGTACTGCTCGTAGGAGAAGTCCAGCAGCCGCATCATGACGCAGCGGCGGCTCAGGACGTCCGCTTCTACAGTGCGGGCTTCTGTGTTCAGCACTGCACTCCTGGTGCCTGCAGGGAGAGCAGGGAGAGGGTCAGCAAGCAGCTTCATCACACCCCCTTTGTTAGAGCTTCTTCTCCAAACAGGCTTGGTCACAGTCTGATGAACCTCAGAGCCGCGTCCATCCACGTCTGTTCCTGCTCATCCACCCACCAGGGTGCTTCTGCAATTAAGGAAGTTACAGGCTCTCCTGCTCTCAGCTTCAGTTTATCAAATCCTTCACATAAAAGTACAGTCCTTGATAGAACAGCAAACCAGAGGCTTGCCAACAGCTCCAGCATTGTGGAACAGGGGACTAGAAGGATATCTTGTGTAATCACAGATGCTCAGAACCACCCCACAGTTTATAATGCTCCAAACCCGCTTTATTCTTCCGAAATCCTGGCTCCTACAGTGAAAACTTCATCACAGTGAGCTCACAAGCAGCCAAGGGAGGAGCAGGGCGCTCCAGAAAGCATCTCAGCCTATGCCAAAGCGGACAGCTGCTAAAGGTTAAGGTTAAAGCTCAATGTAGCTCTAACACTAGCTTGATCTTGTCAAAGGTCAGAGCATCTAAGCCAAAAAAAGGCTTGCACTTCCCCTGCACAGCACCAGAGAGGGCCATACCCAGACAGAGGTCAGCCACACTCTCAAGCCTTTGTGCAGAGCTCCAATGCTGTGTAACTGACAAACATTAAGAACAGCCCCCTCAACCCATAACGAGGATAACCACTCCACCACCCCAAACCACGATGGCTGAACATAGCAGTGGGATTCAGTGACGTCCTCAAAGCAGACATTTCAAAATGTGGATATGCTGAGAGATGAAGGAGCCCAGTAATAACTTCAGACGTTCAGAAACCACCAGCAGCATCCGCCACATCCACAGAGCGCCCAGGGATAGCTGCCGTTTCAGAACTTGCACCATTTAACCCTATGAAGCCCTGAGAGATTTACAGACAGTCTCTGTGACAGCACAGAATAATTGCAGGCCTGTAATTCCAGCTGTTAACAAAGCCTGAAACTCAGAACACAGAAAGGCAGCAGGCAGAGCTGCTCACAGGCAGAACACACATCCTGGTGTGGGATAAATGACTGCAGAAGACTCAGACGACATTGGTTCTCTGTTAGGGAGTACGAGGAAGTGGGGGCTGAAGGTTACAGCACTCCAGCAGTTCACAGGTTGCGTTTCTGCCCCAAGGAGAGCTGTTGCACAATCGGCAGCCTGCCTGAAGCCGAACACAGGAACTGGAGGTCATCGGTAAGACAAGGGAAGAGCTATAAAAGAAAGGAGGCCTCCCACACCAGGAGAAGCCGAAGCAATGAGATGTAAAGAAGAAACTGAAGAGCGACGATCAACCTGCGAACAGAGGAGCCAAGGGCAGCAGGACACAACGGAGCTCCCGGCCAAGACGCAAGATGGCTGCAGCCGGGCTCTGTGACACGCAGCAGCGCTCAGCCCACACCAGCAGCCTGCAAGGACGCAGCGGGTCCGCGGCCACCCGGAGGTCACGGCGCGGAGCTCCCCGCATCCCCGCTCACACCGGGGCCGAGCAGCACAGCTCAGCCCGGCGGGCCCCGGGCGGCCCTCCCAGCACCGAGCAGCTCCCGGTGTTCCCCGCGGCCTCCTCACGCCCCATCACGGAGCCGAACCTCCCCCTGCGCCCCACTGACCGCGGAGGAGGCCGGGGCCTTCCCAAAGCCCGGGGCCGACTCTCACCGTAGGGCTGCCCGCCCAGCTCGTACTGCTGCATGCGGTACACCGTGAACTCGTGGGCGGCCTCAGCGGCGGGCGGCGGACCCAGGAGCAGAAGCACAGCGGGGACGAAGAGTAGGAAGCTGAGCGGCAGGCACGAGGCCTTCAGCACCGACTCCAACACCTCGCCCGCCTCCTCCAGCATCGCCGCGGCCCCGACCCGCCGCTGCGGCCTGCACCCCCGGCACGCACGGCACGGCACGGCACGGCACGGCGCGACGTGACGCAGGGATGTGTGACGTAATCACGCACCGCCCCCCGGAGACCTGCTGGGAGTTGTAGTTCCAGCCTGGCAGCAAAGGGTGCTGGGAGCTGTAAGTCGCGGCAGCCCTGGCCTGCAGGGGGCAGCACCACTTCCGGTAGTGAAGAAGAGACTGGGAGCCGGCACTTCCGGTAGTGGAGCGGGCACTGGGAGAGGGCATTTCCGGTGGTAGAGCGGGCGCCGGGTCCCGCCGGGCCTGCGGGGATCGAATGCACCGTGCAGGCCCATCTCAAGGCTCAGTGCCCTACCCGCTGCCGTAGGCCCGCGCCCCGGACTGCACTGGGCCTTCTGCTGCGGGATCCGAGCTGCCTCGCGCCCGAGACGGAATAAAACCGCACCAAACGAGGGCTTCCTGACCGATGATTTTATTGTAAGGTTTTAAGCTGCCGACAGCTTCTCCGCAGGGCTTGGCTGGCCTTGGCTTCTCGCACGGCGATGGGGTGGGGGGTAATTGGATGCTGTTGTCCTTCATAACATCTCTCTGCAGAAGGGCCCTTCCAGGAGCGTTGCCCTGCGCAGCTCATACAGCGCAGCTTTCTGCCCGCCCCTGGAACCGCCCTTCCTGTGTCTGTGTGCCTCAGCGCCCCGCGGGGCATCCTGCCCGGCGTCTTACAGCACCTCGGCACCCCTCCTGCTGCTTTGTCCCGCAGGCTGGGGCTGCAGCGCTGAGCCCTGGGCCGCAGTGGGTGCAGACATGGCTGCTGGCAGTCCAATTTCCTGCAGCCCTCAGTTCCCATCTCTGCTGCTGATAACCCCTAGAAGTCCAAATGGGGAGTGCCATCCCTGTGCCATGGGGCACAACAGGGCTAAACGCCCTCACCAGAGCAGGTACAGCACCTATATACGTGCACACGGAGCAGCACCCACTCCTACCCCAGCACAGCATCCGTCTGAGCAGAGCGTCTGTCCCAGCCTGTGCCCGTATCCCTCACCGCCCTCCAGGAGCACGTTTCTATGCCACCTCCTGCTCAAAGCCTGGCCACAGTCAGCAGCGGGGGTGGGACAGCATCTGACGCCGTTCTGACCGGCCACGCCCAGCACCTTGAGGTCCTGGCGGGCTCTCTGGGCCACCTTTGGCCTCTCAGAAGCTGGGCAGATTGCTCATCATGCTGGAGTTGCTGGAGAGAGGTGCTCTGGGCCGTGGGATCGGGGCTATGGGGCTGCGGAAGCTCTCCCGGTAGCGCAGGGAGCTCTCGGTGGATGAACCCGAGTTGATGTCGGTGATGACCAGGCAGTTCCCAGGCTTGCAGAGCCCGATCCTGACGCAGCAGCAGCACAGCAGGCTGCACACGGCACGGCGCACCTCCACGCTCCGCAGTGAGTAAATGATGGGGTTAATGCCCGAGTTGAGCATGGCCAGAGCCAAGGTCCAGTCCAGGCTGTGCAGCAGGCTGCAGGCGTTTGTCTCACAGAACACATCGAAGAGCATCAGGGCGAAGAGGGGGCTCCAGCAGATGATGAAGGCGCCCAGGATCATCAGCACCGTCTTGAGCAGACGGAAGGAGCGCTTGCGGCCGTGCCGAGAACCGCTATGCCTCGAGCTGGCCTGGACCAGCTGGAAGATGGAGATGTAGAGGCCGATGATGCCCAGCAGGATGATGCTGAACATGACCACAGAGAAGAGGATGTAGTTCTTGGAGTAGAGGGGCAGGAGGACGGAGCAGGCGCTGAAATCACAGAGGCAGTTCCATCCCAGCAGCGGGAGCAGCCCGATGATGAAGGCCAGCAGCCAGCAGAACACGATGAGGCCGCGCAGGCGCAGCGTCTTGCTGGCCTCGTTCTCAGCGATGGGCCGCACCATGGCGCTGTACCGCTCGATGGCCGTCACCAGCAAGCTGAAGGTGGAGGCGGCCAGCGCGATGAAGAGGATGCCCTCCCGCAGGAACCAGAGCTGAGGGGACAGCTGGAAGGTCTTCTTGCCTGAGAGGCAGAGGTTGGAGAGGTAGGCGATGCCGGCCAGCAGGTCGCTGACGGTGATGCTGGCGATGCAGGAGTAGACCCAGCGGCGCGCCCGCAGGCAGCGCAGCACGGCCAGCAGCACCAGCAGGTTCTCCAGGATGATGGCACAGCTGATGATGACGAAGACGGTGCGGATGAGGCCCATGCCCTCATCCCGGGAGTGCCGGTTGGTCAGCTTGCCGGAGAAGTTGTAGTGCTGCAGGATGATGTTCACGTTCCGCATGGCGGCCAGCTGCAAGCAGGAGCCCTTCCTGTCGAGGAGGTCCATTCTGAGCTCGGGATGTTGAGCAGAAAGGGAGAAGGAGCGATTCAGCATCCAGCTCGGCCCTGGGCCGTCTGTATTCTGAGCACCGAGGGCTCAGGTGAGGTTAGGAGCAGAGCAGAGCCTCTGTTTGAGGGCTGGATGCAGCGCTGAGTCCAGTGCAGAGGTGGGAGTCAGAGCGCCATCTGCCAGCCCCAGAGTGCTGCGAAAACAAGGGGAGAGGAGGGTGAGGTGTTTTGTAAGGCCACGCTCGAGCAGGGTCTTCCTGTTGTTTAATAAAGTTTCCTGTTGTGAGCTAGAAGACTGGCATGTTTCTGGCAGCTGTCGTCATTTCTCAGGAAGGAGAAATCGTAGGGTGGGATCTGTTGGTTTGAGTGCTGGCATGAGCACCCCGACGGCTGCTGGGGCTCTTGTGGCATTCAGTTCACCCCTCAGAGCAGCTGCCCTCCACCCACTGCCCCGTGCACACCTGTGCCCAGGTCCACCCTTCTCCAGGAGGAATTCTGTGCTCTCACCCTCCTGAGGACCTCCAGTCACAGAACCCCACATGCAGCCCCCAGTGCACCAATCCAGGTGACTGCTGCTCTGCAGCCAGGGCTCAGCTGCACCCCGCTGCAGGGAACCAGCTGCTCCAAGCCCTCCGTGTGCACTCTGCACCCAGACACCTGCTGCAGACAGGTCAGGGTCTTCCCACTGCCTACATCATGTGCAGGATTCTGAGGCACGCAGCTGAAGGGGCTGTGCTGGGGCCGGGAGCCAGGAGCCCCAGCCCAACTGCAGGGCTGATGTCTCATCTATTCCCTACATCTGCCAAACCCACCTGGAAGGGCATTCTTGCACCACGCCATTCCCAGCCCCAGTTGTTGAGTTTTGGACTCACCTGGCATGGCTCGTGCTGCCAGGATGGGGCTCAGCAGCCAGCACTGCTCCCCAGCTGCTCGTTGGAGGGCCAGCGCAGTAGGTAATGAGGAGGGTGAAAGCAGCAGGGCTGCTACCTACCGAAGTGAAGGAAGAAAAAAAAAAGGGGAAGTTACAACATCGTCAACCACATCTCTGCAAGGATGGACCCACCCAAACAGCTGCCAAGAAAGAGCATCAGGATCACAGCTGAGCCACGTTCTCAGTGCAGGCTGACCCGGCGTCACGGAGAGGTCCCCAGGGCGGAGCTGGAGCTATCTCTGGGATGCAGCCCTGCTGGACCATCTCACACTGCTGTGGGATGTGGGGATTTCTCCTGGACCGCGTGGAAAACACGAAGGATGTTCCTCCTGCAGGAGATGGTGTGCAACAAAAGTGGTTCTGATGGGAGGCAGAGGGCTCTGTTCTCCATGCTGGTCCTTTCAGCCGTCGGTATCAGTTTGGCTTCGCCGTCAGCGGAGCTCGTGCTGATAAGGTCAGCGGGTGGCTCTGAGATTGAAGGGGTGGAAATCAGCGGGAAGAACGAGCCCTGAGCATGGGGAAAGCAGAGTGTGGTGTGCTCAGCCCTTGGTGCAAAGAGCTCAGTCCCAGAGGGGCAATGTGAGCCCACACACCCCTCCGGCTGCTCGGCTTTGAGCCGCCGGCAAACGTCAGCTGTGGGAGGCAGAGGATGGAGCAGGAGGAGATGAAGGTCTGGGGGTGCCTCGCCAGGGCCTGGAGCAGCTCCTCAAATGATGAATGGTGTCCAAGCAGCAGCAGGAAGGAGGCATATGATGGCAATGAGCTCATTAACCAGCAGCCCGATGGCACCAGGGGCACTCGGGTCACCCCAATGGGCCCCCGCTGCTCAGCGCTAACACAGCCCGTATGGTGTCCTCAGCTCCCCACATGGCACACAGCCCCCCTCCTCCAGGCCGAGTTCCTGTTCTCTGCCCCATCTCCCCATCGCGATCTGCACAGACACCAGCTTTATCTTGATGCCTCTCTCTGCTATTTCAGTTCAAATGTTCTCTGAAATTCGGGGGGGAGGAGAAGGACGCCCCGTCCTGCAGCGTCTCTCATCTCTTTCCTGCAGACGAAGACCACAGTTTGCTCAAAGCTGCCCACGGCTGCCCCGCTCCATCACCCAGACCCTGGGGACAAACCCCAGACCCCCGGTCACCGCTGCCCTTGTCCCATCCGGCCCCCAGCCCTGGTCACACCCCAACAAATCAATCTGTGGGGCGGGCTCTGGCAGGTGGGTGGGCGCTGCCATCCCCACCGCCGTGCCACCTCCACCCATCCGTCCTGCAGGTGTTTTGCTGCTCCAGGAAGGGTGGAGCGGTGCTGGTTTAGAGATGACTTGATTGCTGCTGGCGGTTGGAGCGTGGGTTTGTGCTGCTCTCTAGCAGCAGGTGGGGGTCCTTCCAGTGGAGCATCACAGCAGAAAGCTAAAAGAACCTCTCCAGGCACCGAGCCCAGGAGCTGGCACGTCTGCAGTGCTCGGGGGGTCCCTGTAAGAAGAGAATTCTATGCACTGAACCTCAGCAGGAAAAACAAGAACATGAAAGAGAAAGTTTCACTGTTGTCTCCTGACCACATTAATGGCTTTAAAAAGCAAAGAGGGAAGGGAAAAGAAAGAAAAAATCCACCCAACTTTGTTTGTTTTTCTTTAGAAGGATGGTTCAATTTTGTCTATAGGAAAAAAATGTGAAATAGAGAACAAACAGTGGCACGAAGTGCCTCTCCTCCCAGAAATCCTCCTTGGGTTTGAGCCTCATCCACGCTCTGGTTTTCTTTCGAGGAAGTGTTTCATGCTCAAGGAGCTCAGGAACAGAGCTGGTGTTGCATGTGGGGCACACGCACCTGGCAGAACCCCCATGGGCTGCAATGGGGCAGGTGGGCAAAGCTCTGGGGGTAGGGGGTAGAAAGCAGCCTGGGAACGGGCACAGAGGGGTCTGTAGGAAAATATCCACAGCAGGACTGGGAATTTAACGTTGCATAGCAGGACCAGGAACTTCAACATCCCATAGCAGGACCAGGAACTTCAACATCCCATAGCAGGACCGGGGACTTCAGCATCCCATAGCAGGACCGGGGACTTCAGGATCCCATAGCAGGACCGGGGACTTCAGCATCCCATAGCAGGACCGGGGACTTCAGCATCCCATAGCAGGACCGGGGACTTCAGGATCCCATAGCAGGACCGGGGGTGTTGTCTCCATGGCATGGAGGGGCTGTTAAAGCTGCACACTGCTGATTGCCCCATGATCACCACCTGTTGGGTTTCTCTTCTCTTACCAGCTGCACTTACAAACCAGGATGAACTCAAAGAACCTGCCCTGAGCTCAGCCACCACTGCTGGGAGGGCCGTGCCCGGGCAGAGCCGCCACGAGAGCCAAAGCACCCAAGGATGGGAAAGAGCAAAGGGCTCTTTAAGCCCATGAGAGTGCGGGCAGGACGCCCCCAGTGACTGCTGCCCGCTCCTTATCTCTGTGCTGGCAGAGATCTTTCCCAGCATCTGCCCCCCCTCGTGCCCCCTCCAGCAGGGGGCCCTGCGATGATTACGGCGATGTGAGACTCGCAATCTCTCCGCAGCAGAGCGGGCACTTCTCAGAACCACAGAATCAATCACAGAATCAAAGGGAGCTCTGGAGCTCCCCCACCCACCCCTCAAAGCACTTCCCTACGGCACTGCACGGAGTGCGGCTCCGTGAGCTCTGGTAGATGGAAGCCCCAGGGAGCAAAAAGCAGCGCAGCGAATTGGGACGGCCTGGCAGGAGGGGAAAATGAATGGCTGAGAAGAGCAATCAGGAAGGGGAGCTTCTAACAGCGCAGGGCTGGGTGGCACAGCCCCCACTGAGGCTGCAGCTCCCCATGCAAACTGCAGGCTCAGCTGCAGGAGGAGAGCCGCCCACGAGCCAGGACTGGGAGAACACAGGTGTGCAGAGCAGCGGGTCCGTGCCCTTTGCACAAAGATTTGCTGCCCCGGGGCGGTGCTGAGCTGCTGTCCCACCGATTGCAGCCCCCGAGCACGTAGGCACGTGAGCAGCAGAGATGCAGATAGCCCGGCGGGATGCTGCACTGCTCTGATTAAAGCAATCAGCCCATCGCACATGGTTTCCTGGCTGTAGGGTACAGATGCTCCAAGCTATAAAAACACCCCTTGGGCAGCAGAAAGGAGGCTCAGAGCTCCGAGCATCCAACGGGGAGAGGAGATGTGTCATCCCCATTGCCCGCTCCTGCTGGCCCTGCTGCTGCTGCTCTCGGACTGCCCACGGAGGTGGTTGAGTCACCATCCCTGGAACGGGGCCGCTGCTCTGTGCTCCGTCCCATGGGCTCACCCCGTTGTGTCTTGCAGGTGCTCTGCGGGGTCAGATCATTGGGGGGCACGAGGCCAAGCCCCACTCCCACCCCTACATGGCGTACCTGAAGCTCGGGCTGTCCTCCTGCGGGGGGTTCCTGGTGGCCCCAGATTGGGTGATGACGGCCGCGCACTGCTTGGAAGGGTGAGTACCGCACACGGGAGCTTCATCCTCCTCTTCCTCCCCATCACTGGGGTTGTTTTGGAGCAGCTCTCCCCACCTTTCTGCAAAAGGGGTGGGGAGGGGGGCTGAGACCCGACTGGTTTCTCCTCTCCCCTGTATGCCACACTCAGGAACATCACCGTCGTCCTGGGGGCTCACAACGTCTACCAACCAGAGCCGAGCCAGCAGGTCCGAGGGGTCCTCAAATACTACCCACACCCCGCGTACAACCCCAAAACTGTGACCAACGACATCATGCTGCTCAAGGCAAGGCAGCCCCGAGGGGCACAGAGGGGCTGGGGGCAGCGGGGCCAGACGGAGCGTTGCACACGGAGCTCCCTCTGCCAACCACCACCTCCGTGGGGTGGGACCCCCAGGCAGGGCCGTATCTGCAGGGCTGCGCATCCCACCAGCCCTCCCCTCTATCCTCCGCCCACTCTGCTCACAGCCCTCCTCTCTCCCAGCTGACAGCGAAGGCCAGGCTCAACAAATACGTCCGCACCATCGGGCTGCCCAAAAGCAGCAGCGACCTCCCCACGGGCACCTCGTGCACCATAGCAGGATGGGGCCTGATCGATGAGGACCAGATAACCAGCAAACTCTTTGAAGCCGAAGTCTCCATCTACAGCCGCAGGAAGTGCGTTCTGTTCTACCCACACCTCGATGATGGCATGGTGTGCGCCGGCAGCTTCCACCAGCTGAAGGACACCAGCCAGGTATGGGCACAGAGGGGGCACTTCTAGGGGGCTTCCAGGAGAGATGACGGTCCATGGGGCACGGCCAGCAGGAGAAGGTCTGGCCCTGGAAAAGGATGGAAGCAAGGCCTTTTCTGTTGGGAAGAGGTGATCCTGTTGGGTAGAGGCAAAGCCATCCCCCTTGGGAAGAGGTGATTGCATTGAGTAGAGGCAAAGCCAACCCCCTTGGGAAGAGATGGTCCCTGTAGTAGAGGCAAAGCCATTCCTGTTGGGAAGAGGTGCTCCCATTGTAAAGAGGCAAGGCCATCCCCGCTGGAAAGGGGTGATCCTGTTGGGTAGAGGCAAAGCCTTTCCTATTGGGAAGGGGTGATCCCATTGCATAGAGCAAAGCCATCCCCCTTGGGAAGAGGTGATCCCATTGGGTAGAGGCAAAGCCGTTCCTGTTGGGAAGAGATGATCCCATTGGGTAGAGGCAAAGCCATTCCCCCTGGAAGAGGTGAGGTCGATCCCGTTGAGAAGAGCAAGGCCATTCCTACTGGGTAGAGGTGAGGCCATTACTGCTGGGACGAGGCTCCCACCACCGATCCCATCTGTCTGCAGGGTGATTCCGGAGGGCCGCTGGTGTGCAATAAAGTAGCACAGGGTATTGTTTCCTTCGGGCACGACAGCCCGCCTGGTGTCTATGCTCGCGTTGCCAACTACCTACCCTGGATCAAGAAAGTCATGAAGAAGTAATGGTGCAGTGTCAGCGTGGCCCTGGAGACCTGCTGGGTTCCTTCCTGCCCCCACTGATGGCTCCATTCCCCTCTCTGTCCCTGGGAACCCAAGTGACCCTACGGGCATCCATTGGGACCCTCCCTTTGTTCCAAGGCTGACGGCTGTCCCACTGCTGACCCAGCCCAAAAAGCCATTTTGGTGCCACGTTGTCACCCAGCAGAATTCCCATATGGCACCAGAATGCAGTGGCACTACTGCAGAGCCCGTTTCCTTTGGACACCCCCTGCCCTGTTTGAACCTCGCTGCACCTGAAACACCCCCAGTAAATTCTGAGCTGCGTTCCCCAGCATTTCTGCCTTCTTCTTTCTTATCCCTAGTCACGGGAAGAAGGGAGGGTTGAGTCAGCCATGGGCTGGGCTTCTCCTGTCCGTGGTGGGATGGCAATGGCAAAGACATTGAGGTCCAGAGAAGGACCCACCTCTTTTCCCAGGTAACAGTGATAGGACGAGGGGTGACGGCCGCGTGTTGTTCCAGGGGAGGTGCAGGTTGGATATGAGGAACAATTTATTCACCAAACAATGGTGATGCATTGACACGGGCTGCCCGGGGAGGTGGTGGGGTCACCATCCCTGGAGGTGTTCAAGAGCCATGGAGAGGTGGCACTCGAGGACGTGGTCAGTGGGCATGGTGGGATGGGCTGGGGTTGGTCTGGGGATCTGAGAGGTGTTTTCCAGCCTTAGTGACTCTGTGAATCTATCAGTGGGCATGGCGGGGATGGGTTGATGGATGGACTCGATGGCCTTGGATGTCTTTTCCAACCTTAATGATTCTATGACCTGGACAGAAAGGGGAAGCGACGTACGTATCCCATCCACCACCTCCAGAATGCCAGCAGCCCTCCAGGGTCCATCTCCCTGTGATGTCCTGAGTAGGGACATGGAAAGGGGCTCTGAAAGGGCTGGGCAAGGCCCTGGGGACTAAAGGTAGGAGAGGCGACAGGGCAGAGCAGCACTCCTTGCTGCAGGATGCCAGAGTTTTACGCAAGTTCCAGGAGAGAATGTGAGGGTTTGTGGAGGGGAAACCCAGCGTGAAATTCTGAACATACAGAAACTGTGAGCAATTTGAGGGAACAGGATGCTTGCCCTGTTCTCAGAGCCTTTCCTGGGCTTCCACTCAGCCATACCTGCCAAAGGGAGGAGATGGATGAAATATGCTGTGGTCCAGCCCTGGCCGCATGTGCCCACGCACTCCCTGCCCTTGCCTGGAGGAGGTGATGCCAGCACGGCACCGTGGGGAAAACAAGAAGGATCCATGCTCTGGGCTTCTGCTAACAGCTCCTATCAACCAGTAAATCTGCAAGTGAAAAGGCTGCAACTGCTGCAGCTGCTTATCTGTGGGGTGTGAAAGAAATCTCTGTTGTTTTGTCACGTCAGGGTTTTCCTTGGTGCTCTGTCTGCAGCAGTCTTTGCACGAGAATGACAGCTTTTTGCTTGAGAAGGGCTCTGGGGGCAGGAGGGAAGGCGCATTTCCCAGCAGTCAGCATCAGACCCATTTCGTCATCACCAAAGGAAGGAACTGCCTGTTTGGGGCATGACCCCTCCTATTGGGCCAGCGGATGGGCAGCATCCCAAACCAGCACCCCTCCTCCCCACAGACCAGGGACGAAGGCTGCCCTGGTTATGGGCAGCATCCTTCTGAGTCCTCGCAGTCCAGCTGGTGGAGGGGCAGTGAAGCGTTGTTTAATGGGAACAATCACATCTGGAGTCAAGTCCAGTTGAGTAAAGTCCAATGGGGTCAAGCTCAGTAGAGACAAGTCTAGTAGAGTAGAATTAAGTCCAGTGGAGCACAGTAGAGTAGAAGAGAATAATTCAGTTGGAAGGGACGTACAAGCATCACCAAGTCCAACTTCCTGATCACTTCAGGGCTAACCAAAACGTCAAGCATTTTATTATGGGCATTGACCTCTGGAGCACCCAACAGCCTTGAGGCACCGAGGGCCTTGCTGGGAAGCCCGATCCTTTTTTGAGCACCCAAACTGGAAAGAACACATAGAGGATGTCTTTTTCCATACGCAGCAGGGCTCCAAAGCAGCAGAGCAGGGACCTCGTGGTGCCAGCAGAGGTGTTGCTGTGCAGCTCCTTGCCCTCAGCCAGCCATAACCTATGTGGTGTTTTGGGGGCCGCTCCTTGGGCTCCGGCTGCATCTACTGAGAAGCAGTAGGAGGGTCCTCATGGCCTTCTTGGAGCTGGTACATCATGTAAAAGAAATCTTGGTTTTGCAAGGCTCGTGATAACATCAAGAGATGCAGAGTTGCAAAAACAACAACACAAGCTGCAGAGGAGGGCAAGGTGATGGGGTGGGCACGCTCCCTACAGCCTCCAGCTCAGAGGCAATGGAATAAGGCTGCCTTTGGGTCCAGGAGGGCTCCAGGTATCCCAAATCTGCCCCAAATGGAGGTGGGCCATTGCCCAAAGCTGCCTGAATTCCCCTCTTGGATTGCTGAGGTTTGCACTTTGCAGTGAGATTAATCAGATGAAGTACGACCTCTGCGGTTTCCTGGAGTCTCGTCTCAGGGTATAAATCCTTCCTGAGAGCAGGAAAGGACCCCACTCACAGCCTCACCCCTGGGGCGTCCTCGAGGCCATGCAGCACCCGCAGAAGCTCCTGCTGACCGTCCTGCTGCTGGCGTGGCCTCTGGACACGGCTGGTGGGTAGAGAGGCTGTGGGGTGGGCTGTGGGGGTCCATGCCCCGCATCCCCATCCCATCCCCACATCCCCACCCCCCCCTTCATCCTTGCAGGTCGCTCCTGGAGCCAGTTGGAACGAGGGGGCCGGGCGCTGGCTCAATCCAGGCCCTACATGGCCTATCTGCGGGGCAGGGAAGGTGGGTTCTGAGGGGGCTTCCTGGTGGCCCCCGGGTGGGTGATGACGGCCGCGCAGTGCTTCAGGTGAGTTCTGGGACACCCAACCTGGGTGATGTCTCTCAGATGGGGGTGGGAGGTCTCTGCATGGCAGAGCAGGCAGGGAGGGGGGGGNTCTGTTAGAGCATCACCCCCACGTGCTGGTGGGCACAACTTACTATTTAGCTGAGTCAGAAAGCTGGTATTCTCTTCTCCTGTCATAACACTCCTGTATCCCAGGGTCGTTCCACAAGGTTTTAATTGCACTTACGTAGGGCTGCTCAAACGTCATCACCTTTTCCACATCCACCTCCCGGATCAGGACTGCGTTGGCCTGAAGGTGGGAGAGCAAAAAAGCACAGCAAAAAATAACCCTCAGGTGAAATAAGGCCTTTCCTTACGGCTTCCAGGATCCCAACAGGGAGCAGAGCAGTGGTAAATCACCCAGCTGAGACAGCACAGCTCCAGTTTACACAGAACTGCAGTTACAATGAGAAGTCCAAGTCCCATGTGGCTGCTCCCAAGGCAGGATGCCCGCTGTGAAGGACCCCGAGGGCCCAGCTGCAGGAGGTGGAGCTGCAGACCCCCTCCGGAGGCACAAAGGACACAAACGGCCCACCCACACCAGCTCAGTGCTGCTGTGTGACAGAACAGGTTAAACACGGCTCCGCTTGAAGGTACCAAGAGCAAAATGCTAGGAAACCTGATTTCTTGGTGCACCCCCAGCAGGACCCCCTTCCCTAAATAACCACGAAGTCAGACTGGGAAAGAGCATCCCTGGAGCCAAGATGGGTAAAGGCAGAGCACAGAGCTGTGATTCAAGCAGAGGCTGAGACCAAAACCCTTCAAGAAGGGCAGCACCTTTGGTCAGTGCTTATCACACAGACAGATGGCTTGCAGCAGTGATCAAAGCATAGAGGTGTCACAACGAGCCATCCGAAGGAGACAAAGCACAAGCAACAGCACTCAGTGCTTTAAACAAGCACAGAGCCCCTCTTTTGAGCTCCAACTCCCTGCTCCCCAATTTGCCACACAGAGCAGCATGCAAACCACCCTGAGCAACGTCAGGATCCCTTCCTCCAGCTGGAAGGTCGCTTCAGCCCTCAACCCAAGGCAGCAAATGGAGTCAGAGATCAACATAAACAGCTGCCTTCGAGCACATAAAGAAATAGCACAGGGAAGAGTTCGGGGAGGCTGAGCTCACAATGCAGAAGGGCCCGAGCAAACAGGAGCCCGGGAGCCAAAAGCCACCACCCCCACAGCCTTAGAACACGCAGAAATCCTGAGGAACTCACCTTGTTCTGTTCGTATTTGTACAGAATCTTCAGGGTTTCCATGGCCCTGATCATGGACTGCATGGCAGTGAAGATGTTTTGATATACCAGCTTGGTAAAACCTTTCTTGTCCTCTTCAGAGTAGCCTGAGCCATGAATGATACGCATCTGCTTAATGAACGTGCTCTTCCCACTCTCCCCAGTGCCTGCGGGATGCAAGAGAGAGCATTAGTGGGCACAGCAAGCAAGGCCTGGGACACAGAACAGCACGCCTGCATCCCATCACGCCTCCAAGGGGCATCCCAGCGCTCACAGTCCATCCAACCGCCTTCCAGGGCCGCCCCACGGCTCCAGCAGCGCAGGGTGGACATCTTGTCCTCAGCTGCAGCCTTCCCAAGCAACGCTGCCGCTTCTCCCCACTCTCACGTTACGGCCCCTCCCCCGGGCGCTGCGTCAGAGCGCCCCGTCACACCTGAGCTGCTCCCAGGCACCGCACGAGATGCTCCAGGCACGGCCGCCCCCGTGCAGCGAGGAGGGCTGCCTCCCTTACAGCCCACGCAGCACCGGAGGGGAAGGGTGGGACGCAGCAGGGAAAGCAGCCCTGAGGGATTGCAGAGCCGCAGGAACGGCTCCCCTGCCTGCCAGCACCATGCAGCAGCGGGAGCATCCGCCTGCAAACTGCGAGCGGCACCCGATGAAACGGCAACGCCGCTCGGGGCTGAAAGGGAAACCCCCACTGCTGGGCTGGGATGCGCTGCAACCGGGGCTGCACGCTGGGACTGCACTGTGGGGCTGCATTCTGCAGTGTGGGGCTGCATTGTGGGGCTGCATTCTGCACTGTGGGGCTGCACTGTGGGGCTGCATTGTGGGGCTGCATTCTGCACTGTGGGGCTGCATTGTGGGGCTGCATTCTGCACTGTGGGGCTGCATTGTGGGGCTGCATTGAGGGCCTTGCATTCTGGGGCTGCATTCTGCACTCTGGGGCTGCCTTGAGGGCTTTGCATTCTGCATTCTGGGGCTGCATTCTGCACTCTGAGATTGCATTCTGCCCTCCAGGATTGTACTCTGGGATTTGCATTCTGGGGCTGCAAACTGCACTCTGCCATTGCATTCTGCACTCCAGGATTGTACTCTGGGCTTTGCATTCTGAGGCTGCACTCTGCACTCCAGGATTGCATTCAGGGCTTTGCATTCTGCACTCTGGGGTTGCATTCTGCTCTCCAGGACTGGGATTTGCATTCTGGGGCTGCAAACTGCACTCTGCCACTGCATTCTGGAGTTGCATTCTGCACTCTGGGACTGTACTCTGGGCTTGCATTCCAGGGTTGCATTCTGCACTTCAGGACTGCATTCGGGGCTTTGCATTCTGCACTCTGGGCTTTGCATTGTGGGGCTGCACTCCAGGACTGTACTCTGGGCTTTGCATTCTGCACTTTGGGATTGCATTCTGGAGTTGCATTCTGTGCTCCAGGATTGCACTCTGGGCTTTGCATTCTGCACTCTGGGGCTGCGCTCTGTGATTGCATTCTGCACTCTGGGCTTGCATTCAGGGCTTTGCATTCTGGGATTGCATTGTGGGGTTGCATTCTGCACTCCAGGATTGCATTCTGGGGCTGCACTCTGCCATTGCATTCTGCACTTTGGGATTGCATTCTGGGGTTGCATTCTGTGCTCCAGGACTGTACTCTGGGCTTTGCATTCTGCACTCTGGGATTGCATTCAGGGCTTTGCATTCTGGGATTGCATTGTGGGGTTGCACTCCGCACTCTGGGGCTGCATTCTGGGCTTTGCATTCTGGGGCTGCATTCTGCACTCCAGGATTACATTCGGAGCTTTGCATTCTGCACTCCAGGATTGTATTCTGGGCTTTGCATTCTGCACTCTGGGATTGCACTCTGGGCTTGCATTCAGGGCTTTGCATTCTGGGGCTGCACCCTGGGATTGCATTGTAGGGTTGCATTCTGCACTCAGGNCCCCCCTGTGCTGTGTTTGCTGGACAGACACCTGGATTCACACACACCCCCCTGGAGCTGGGCCGTATCTTCCTTTTTAACATATCAATTAATCTCACACTGTCAAGGATGTGAGTGTGTGTCATTAAACAAAGACCATCTTCAGCCAACTCCATCCTCGCCTGGTAACTCAAAGGAGCCCAAAACTGCAACTCCTGCCTCTGTTTACTTGGTGGTGCTGTCAGCTCCTTAGGAAAAGCCACCCCCTCTGAGTCACTGTGCTGATATTCCTCTCTCAGTGCTGGTGTTCCCACATCCCCTGCAGCATCTCCTGGGAGGTGGTCTGATGGGCTCCCTCCCACTCACAGCCATGCAGTGCTCCTGCAGCAGCCACAGCCCTCACTCAGATGGAAGGGGAAAGCACGTGGTGCTCCCTGACCCTGCCCTGTGGGCTCCAGCTGCTGTGTGCTGTAAGAAATCCGTGCTGTTTGACCCATGCAGCCACAGGCTGCTGCAAAGCCCTGACGTTCTCCACTGCTGATGTCAGACAGCAGGGGGCACGAGACTCCCAGAGTGGGAGGGCAAACCGTAAGGAGAGATTTCATTTGCCATTTCAAAGCAGCAAAGCGGCTGGTTTGCCAGACTGCAGCCCTTCCTTCCATGCACTTCTGAAGATGCACAACAACAACAGGCAGCACAGAGAGCAGTCTGCTGCCTGGCCTCATTCCCCACTGCACGTCACTGCTGCCAGCCCGTGCTGATGTGCTACCACACGACTCTGAATGCACTCAAGTGCAGAGCTGGAAGGGCAGTGCTATTCTGGCTGAGGAATTCTGCTTCAGATGGGACTTTTATTACCCCCCTTCCACAACCCAGATGGGGCTCAGTAAGAACTGAACGCTACCTGAGCTCATTCGGATCAATGTGGGAGCAGCTCGGGTGTCTGACCAGGCAGGTTCTCAAACAAAGCCTGAAATTCCTCTTGATTAGAGCCTTAAAAGGCCCAGCACAGCTCTGCATTGCCACACGTTGAAAAAATACATCATATGAACAAGAATCCAGGTAAGAAAGTCAGACTTTACGCATTTTGAAGTGTTAAATGAGAGCCTGGGGAAAACCATTCCTATCTCATCCTGCAGGAGAGGCTCATTATTTGCTCATTCAGTTAGATTCCTATGAGCCAAGTGAGATTTTCACGACAGTTTCTCATGCAGGAGGTGCTCCCTTTGAAATTAAAGAGCTTCTCCCTCAATCTCTAAGAGGATCCAAGCAAACGAAACCCTCCCCTCCTCCTCAGAGTGCTCCCCCATGGAAACCACTCACCATCAAACTCTGGGAAATAGTCAACGAGATGGGAATAGAGGATCTTGTCTTCCAACAGATCCTTCTTGTTCAGGAAGAGGATAACCGATGAGTTTTGGAACCAGGGGTAAGTGATGATGGTTCTGAAGAGGGCTTTACTCTCTTCCATCCGGTTCTGAAACGAGAAAGCAGTTCATAAGGATGAGGATGAAGGCGCCCTGCTGCTGCCTGCAACAACAGAACACCTAGGTCCCAGTTGAGTGCTGGCTCACTTAGAGCAGGTAAATGGAAAGCAAATGAAAAGCCTGATGGACTCAAGCCTCGTCTGATTGGCAAAGCATGGATATGAGAGACTTAGATAAGTCACTGCACACTCTGCACAGCCATATGAGAGAACTGGCTGCGGTGCTGTGTGAGCCACTGAGTGTTTTCACCTCCGTGAGGCCAAGCAGTGCCCACTGTCACCTCCTGGCATTGCTTCTAACCCATCAGCAGGTGTCAAAATTGAGTAGTGCCAATTCAGAGACAGGGCATGAAGAGAGCAGCAGCCACAGCACAAAGGGATCCGAGTGAGGAAAAGAGGAAAGCAGAACGGAATTCTAAGGGCACCCCCTCAAACTGCACAGTGCCTTCTGAGACACAGGGCTCAGCAACTCCAGGGTAATCCCACATCATCTGAGAAGCACAGTGTGAGCATCCAATGCCTTCCCTGCTCTCAGGGACGCTGTGATCCACTGAGGCTCATGTTCTCCTCACAATAGGAAGAGCTGAAGGCCAGCTATTCTTACCAGCCCAGCACTTTGTTGCCAGCCTCCCAGAAGGCAGGCAGACATCCTTCCTTCCCCACCACCCCCTGCAAGGCTCCTCCCTTTGCCTCACCTCATTATCAGACTCCACCAGAACTTGGTCATATTCACTAAGTGCTACTAAAAACATGATGGAAGTCACATTTTCAAAGCAATGGATCCACTTCCTCCGTTCTGATCTCTGACCTCCAACATCCACCATCCTGTGGAAGAGAAGAACACAGAAACAGCTGCAATTCTCCATCCGAATGCAGAGGACCAGCATGCAAAGAGAACAAATGCCACTCTGCCATTCAGGATAACCCAGCACGGGGATGTAACAACACGTGCTTGCTAACAAAGCCATCAAGCTCACAAAATACCCCATTTCAGACACACCCCAAGCAGAAGAGATGGCCACGAGAGTGCAGCACCACATTCAGACCCCGAATATCACCACTGCCCTTTTAGCTGCACCTTGCTTTGTTAAACAGCTGTCCTTCAAAACTCTGCTCTGCCCAACCACAAACCATCTTCTGTCTCCTGTGAAAGCACCTGCTTGCCATTGAACTCCTCACAGAGCACGCTTTGGAAACAAAACCTGCTTAGAACATGCTCTGCAACAGTGACACAGCCTGGCTCCTCAGCTCTGAGTCCCACCTGTGCAGCAATGCTGCAGTCACTTGCTGAGACCTGAAGTCTCACAACGGCTCCAATCCCCACAGCTCTGCTAAAAACCTGCACCCACCTCACAGGGGACCAAACCAGAGGGAGTGATTCTGGTAAGTCTGTAATTGAACGGACTCAGAGATGGGAAGCAGACTCCTTTAATTCCTCCCTTGTAATGGCAGCGCTGTGGTGGAGATGGGAACCAGCAGCAGAGAAGCAGGGAGGAAAATTGCTTTTGCATGTCACTGTGCCCTCGTATGCCATGCTCATTTCCTGCCTTAACCACATATTGCTGCTGCAGCAGAGGCAGCAAGTTCTGAGGGCACAGAAAACCATCTCTGAGGGCATCGCACACAGGAGGGAGGCTCTTTTTGAGGGAGAAACAAACAGCCAAAGCTGCTCGAGCAACCTTGAAGGTAAACCCATTCCAGTGCCACCCACGGCACATCCCCCCTCCACTGGCTGGGGCTCCCAGCAGCCTCCAATTCAGCAGGCCCTGCTTCCTGATGGTCAATGCTTCCTCTTGGAGCTTTCCTTTAAGATAAAACGTGGCACCACCCCCTTCCAGCACACCCTTCACAACAGCACAGCCCCCCAACTCGAGCCTCGCAGCTGGACACCGAAGCAACGCAGAGCCCCAAACTGAATCACTCTCAGTTCAGCTGTAACACAAACACACCCTCAGTACCTGAAGATAATATTCTCTAGGTCAAAGGGGTACTCTATGATCCCAGTGGTAGGAACTCGAACCCGTAGCACATCTTGCTGAGTTGGTAGATATCCTGGGGTGGCGATACGATCCACGTCGCTGAGATAGCTGCAGCAAACACAACAACAAGCAGCACTGCCTCAGGTGGCAGCACTGACAGACAGCTTTCAGCACTGCCACTGCCCCCTGCACACAGAGGGATCCGAAATGCGACGTGGGGGGCACCAAAATGTACCTCTGGGGAGCAGGGATCTGGGAGCCTCCCCTTTGGAGGGTGAAGGGAGGCATTAAGGACGGCCCTGTCAGCTCCGTGTAGGGCATGGAAGGCAGCTTTGCTACAGAGGAGGTTTAATACAGGGGATGCTTCTGTTTCAGTATCAGGATTCAGCTGAGGTTTTCTATTCTGAAGGGATCTGTGTTAGCAGCCAGAGGTGGAACAGTCCTCACTTCTCTGCACTCAGATTGAGTTGGTCTGTAAGTTAAATATCTGCGTAGAACTAAAAGGCCAGAGGGCCAGTGGGAAGGAAGACAAGCAGTGCTTCACTGCCAACAGCCACAGAGGTGGCACCAAGCAGAGATCCTGCCCTCACCTGCACCTGAAAGCAGAGGTATGAGCGCCTCCATCACCCTCCAGAACACCTCAAAGCCACACAAGAAGCAGCAAAAGGGAAGCTGCCCAAGGAGGCTGTGGATGCCCCATCCCTGCAGGCATTCANGGGGAATGAGAGCCCGGTGCTGTGCTGTGCTTGGGCCGACCAGCGTTTGGGTGCCCACGGAGGCGGCTGCGAGCGCCCCTCGGGGAGGTGGTCTCTACAAAATGGATCTTTTTGGCGTCAAGATTAAAAACAACCCCCTAAAAATCAAAGCAATGAGATCGATGCGAAGCTGTCTGACAGGCGGGGGTCCCTCAGCCGCCACGAGGGGGTGCAAACCGACCCCCCCCAAACAACGGCCCCCCGGGCTGTAGTGTTCTAAAGCCAAGCACCCCGGGCTGTGTCAGACACCCACGTAGTGCTGTCTGCAAGAAACAAAATGCCCGCAGCCCCCGGATGGCGCCGACCTCCCGGGAGGTGCTCAGGTCGGCCCGGTGGGTTTGGACCCGATGCTGGGATTGGGACAGAAGCGGCTAAAAGATGCACGCCCAGAGCTGGGCCAGGTCCCCGATCCCCGCTCCCTGCCTCGCACTGTGTTTGTCCTCCAGGCCGCCCGTCTCAGCAGCCGGGATGCACCAAAGCGTGGCATCCCGCTGAGCAGTTTGCTTTGGCATCTGGAATGCAGCACCTCTGTGCCACCTCCCGCCTGCAGCAGCGCACCCTGACCCCGTGGCCACGAGCGCCGCAGCACAGCCGTCCCATGCAGCCTCTGTGGGCCCTCCTGAGAGGCGCCACGCCGCTCTGAAGAGCAAACACGGCAGCACACGTGAAGGGCAGGAGAGCACCGCTCCCTCCAGGACCATCTGCCAGCTGCAGGCGGACCCACCCACATCCCAAAAGCTGCGAGCACCAGCTCTGCTCCTTCCTAGAAACCAGCAAGCTGGGCAGGACCGGGGAGCTCTCAGCAAGCCATCCAGCACACCGGCATGAAATGCAACGGGCAAGGCTTGTTTGCTGCTTGCAGCAAGAGAAGAATGCGAGGCTGGCACTGAGCAGTGCAGCACCGCAGCCACCGCTGCCCCACGGTTCTGCCCCGTGGATGCTGCGTGCTCTGCTCGGCCCAAGGGAGGGCTGCTGTGGTGGTGTGAGGGGGGACGGCGTTGTGTGCGTGGAAAAATAACACAGATAATTACCAAAATGAAGGAGAAGAGACAAAAAACGAACAGTGACAGGCAGGCACTTCCCCAGGCTCAGCAGCTGTGGCTCCAAGAGCTCCCATCCTTTGTAGTCCATGAGCAGAACAGCCCCGTGCTGCCACAGAGCATCAATAACTTAAAGATAAACTCACAGTCCTCAGAACTTCTATAACTGATAAGAAAAAAGAGACAGTAACTCAGAACACCCCAAGGATGGAACAGCGATGGCCCATCTGTTTTTTGTGTGTTTTGCCTTTTTTTTTGTGTGGGGTTTTTTTTTTGCACACCACTTGGAGAGCNAGGCAGGGAGGGGGGGTTGTGGGGCCGGTGTGAGGCTGTGGGGTGAGGTTGTGGGGCAGTATGGGGTGAGCTGCAGGAGCTGGGGGTGGGCTGGAGCTCCGGTCCCGTGTCTGTGCCCCACGCCTGGGGGGCAAAACTGGCAGAACCCAAAGGCCCACATCCCACAGCTCTATGGAAAGGGGCTGCCCCAACCCCGTAGCCTTCCCAGCTCCCCCAGGGCAGCCCCTGCTGCAGGTGGACCCAATGAGCTCAGCTGAAGCTCAGGAGGCAGATAACCCACAATGAGCCCAGAAATCCACTCTGGGCAGGCTCAGCAGTAGGGCTCCTCGCTCCCATAAGCTTCCACCAAACCCAATCCATGTCCCCAGGCCATCCCTCCTCTAACTGCACAGCTAATGACACCTCTGCGCTCCATCTCACAGCCACAGCCCTCTGACCGTCATCCTCGGAGCCCGCGACATCCAGAGGGAGGAGGAGAGCTGGCAGGAGCTCCAGGTGCAGAAGTCCCACTGCCACCCGAAGTACAGCAGGCGCGAGGAGGGGCACGACATCCTCCTGCTGGAGGTACCACGGGCCGTGGCGGTGGAGCTGGGGGGGGGCAGCCCTGGTCACGCCACATTGAAAGGCAAAACACCCATTTCTGTGTTTTCTGCCACCCAGCTGAAAAGCAAAGCCGTCGTGAACGACCGCGTGCGGCCCATCTCCTTCCCAAAGGCGAGGCTTTCCGGAGGGGTGGTGTGCAGCATCGCCGGGTGGGGGCACGGAGCCTCCAATGCTGCCCTCTGTGAGGCCAACGTCACCATCAGCAAAGAGCGGGACTGCCTCGCCATCTACCCCGGCCTGGCCGAACACGTCCTGTGTGCCACCAGCAGCAGCAACAGGGTTCCCGATGAGGTTGGTGCGATGGGACCCTCCGGGGGGGCTGCGCTCGGTGCCGCAGCCGGGCTGGGTGCGTTCTGCAGGGAGACGCTCTGAGCTGCAGCTATGGCTGTGCTGCTCCCAGACCGGGTTCTGCCCTTTGAAAACTCCGTCCCCCAGTCTGTTCTTTGCTGTTCCAAACTCTTCCACCTCTTACAGAGCTATATCGGGAGTCCCCTCGTGTGCAACAACAGAGCCTACGGGATCTACTCCTACCCCTACCGGCAGCGCATGTCCTTCTACACGGACATCACTCCCTACCTGCCCTGGATCAACCGCGTTATGAAGTCCTGAGCTCGCAGTGGCTGCTCTCACCCCATGCGGTGCCCAATGCTCTCCTGCTGCCGCTTCCATCCTCCCTCCCCGGGAAGCCCCCCTGGACCCCCCCCCTCCTTTGGGGGTCTCTGCAGAGCCCCGTTTGCAGAGTGGGCTGCGCACCCAAAGGAGGGGCTGCAGCTCTCGGGACCCAGCGAGCCCCTCCTCCCCCCGCTGTGTGACAGCCGGCTGGTTTCATTCACCACCCATTTCTGACATCCTCCATCCTCTCCCTTCGTCACCTCGCTGCCTCGTTTCCCCCCTCCTGCTGTAGCTCTGTTGTAG
The DNA here is from genome assembly GCA_016647715.1 of Pavo muticus. Taxonomy (NCBI): domain Eukaryota; kingdom Metazoa; phylum Chordata; class Aves; order Galliformes; family Phasianidae; genus Pavo; species Pavo muticus. The sequence continues at coordinate 639,833 of JACDJE010000387.1, forward strand.
TAAAGACACGAAACCAATAAAGTGCTTCTGCTCTGAGGTCCTTTTCCCTGCGGTGACGTGGATTTGTGGCAGCCTTTGGCTCCAGCCCTGAGCAGCTCAGCACGAAGCAGCCGCTCACACTGCTGAACCCCAATGGGAGGGATGGGATCCCCCCAGCCTGCACCCTCTGTTTGTCCCCCCTCGCCCTGCACTGCAGCAGAGGTGCTCAGGATGGCCCTCCCTGCTGCATGGGGCTCAGGCAGAGCTGCAAAGCACGCAGTGTGCATGCACTGCAATTCCCTCAGAGTCACTCAGGGTGGGGGGATGGGGCTCCGAGCCCCCATGGGGCAGTGGGTTCCCATTTGCAGCAAGGGAGGGCAATCAGATGGCCTTTGGGGGTCACTCCCAGCCCTCCCAAACCCAGCTCAGAACACCCTGGGGAGGAGGAGAGGCACAGAGCCGTGATGCAGAGCAGCGCTGTGGGTTCCCCACGCACACAGTGCCCTCTTCAGTCGCTCACAGAATCACAGAACGGCCCGAGTNTCTGCACTCTGGGATTGCACTCTGGGCTTGCATTCAGGGCTTTGCATTCTGGGGCTGCACCCTGGGATTGCATTGTAGGGTTGCATTCTGCACTCAGGGGTTGCATTCAGGGCTTTGCACTCTGCCCTCCAGGATTGCACTCTGGCATTGCATTCTGGGGCTGCAAACTGCACTCTGCCATTGCATTCTGCACTTTGGGATTGCATTCTGGAGTTGCATTCTGCACTCCAGGATTGTACTCTGGGCTTTGCATTCTGCACTCTGAGGCTGCCCTCTGCACTCTGGGCTGCACTCTGTGATTGCATTCTGCACTCTGGGCTTTGCATTTTGAGGCTGCACTCTGGGATCGCATTGCGGGGTTGCATTCTGCACTCTGGGGTTGCATTCAGGGCTTTGCACTCTGCACTCTGGGATTGCACTCTGGGATTTGCATTCTGGGGCTGCAAACTGCACTCTGCTATTGCATTCTGCACTTTAGGACTGCATTCTGGAGTTGCATTCTGTGCTCCAGGACTGTACTCCAGGCTTTGCATTCTGCACTCTGGGGCTGCACTCTGGGATTGCATTGTGGGGTTGCATTCTGCCCTCCAGGATTGCACTCTGGGCTCTGCATTCTGGGGCTGCGAACTGCACTCTGCAACTACATTTTACACTTTGGGATTGCACTCAGGGCTTTGCATTCTGCACTTTGGGATTGCATTCTGGAGTTGCATTCTGTGCTCCAGGATTGTACTCTGGGCTTTGCATTCTGGGATTGCATTCTGGGGCTGCACCCTGGGATTGCATTGTAGGGTTGCATTCTGCACTCTGGGGTTGCATTCAGGGCTTTGCATTCTGCCCTCCAGGATTGCACTCTGGGCTCTGCATTCTAGGGCTGCAAACTGCACACTGCACTTTACACTTTGGGATTGCATTCAGGGCTTTGCATTCTGCACTCTGGGATTGCATTCTGGAGTTGCATTCTGCACTTTGGGACTGCACTCTGGGCTTTGCATTCTGGGGCTGCAAACTGCACTCTGGGATTGCACTCTGCTATTGCACTCTGCACTCCAGGTTTGCATTCAGGGCTTTGCATTCTGCACTCTGGGCTTTGCATTCTGGGGCTGCATTCTGCACTCCAGGATTGCATTCAGAGCTTTGCATTCTGGGGCTGCAAACTGCACTCTGCAACTGCACTTTACACTTTGGGATTGCATTCTGGAGTTGCATTCTGTGCTCCAGGATGTATTCTGTGCTCCAGGACTGCACTCTGGGCTTTCTGGGATTGCATTGTGGGGTTGCACTCTAGGGCTGCATTTTGGGCTTTGCATTCTGGGGCTGCATTCTGCACTCCAGGATTGCATTCAGAGCTTTGCATTCTTGCACTCTGGGGCTGCCCTCTGCACTCTGGGATTGCACTCTGCCATTGCATTCTGCACTCTGGGCTTGCATTCCGGGGCTGCATCCTGCCTCCCCCCCACCCCAGAACCACTTCTTGCAGCCTTCAGACACAACAGAGTTAAAAACAGGGCCTGACAGGGAGCACAGAGCGGGACGTTGCTCAGGGCTGCCCGTGCTCTGCCCAGCTCCCAGCCTGCTGGTTCCTTATTGCACACGTTTGGTGCCGGGTCCCAAGAGCAGATGGGAGGGCAGGCACTGCAGCCCAGCCCCTGGCTGCTCACTTCCTGCAGCCGCTGGGCAGCTCCAAGCACTCCCACATTTATGGCCCCAGAAAAGCACTGGCGAAGTCAGGGAAGCCAACAGCTTACATAAGAAGACAGTAGGAAGTTGAAAGGAAAAACCACCAGCAGGTGAAGCGGCTCGAGCCCTGCTGCAGGCTTGTTCTGCTCACTTGGTGCCATGGGAAGCGCCCAGAGGCTGCCACTCCACGCAGACACGGCGTGCCCTGAGGAGGGGCACACGCAGCTGGCGGCCCACTGGCGCTGGGCGAACCACCACGCTGCACCCCACGGCCAGCAGCACTCAGCAGCAACGCCCACCATCCACAGCCCTCCACCCGGATCCGAAGAGCCAGCTCCTTCAAACCCCCCCCCAATTAACAGCGATCTCATTAAGCAACCCACCCTTTGGATCTCCAGCTACAAATGCCAGCACAGCCCTCGCTCTCAGCCCAGGAGCCCAAGCAGAGCTGGGTGCACCAAAGCAGATCTCACCCATTGCAGCCACAGCTCGCCAGCAGACTCCCCATTACTCACTCTCCCAGCACCAGGCTAAGAAGGCAAACAAATAAATAAGCCCAAATAAAAGCAGTGAGTGTATAAATAGAAGCGGCGTGTTTAAAATAAACAGGCAAACTCTCCCCCATCTCCACCAACAGACCGAGCTGCGAGGCTGGAAATTAACATCACAAACACCATCAGCGGCTCCATCTCAAAGAGAAAGCTGCTGCAAACGGAGGGGGGGGGAACTGGAAACCGAAATATTCTGTGGTTAGGTGTGCTGTGGTGAGAAAGACTTCCTCGCCTCTCACCACAGCGACCAGAAGGGAGGGAAGGAAAAGCGTTCTGAGAGTGAAAACGTGCAGCAAACCTCAGCGGCGTTCACCTGCTCCAGGGCCGGGCTGCCGGCACACGCAGCCTCCTGCTGCCCCATCGGTGTTACGTGGGGCTTTTGGGGTTGGTTTTGGTTTTTAAAGCTGCCTCCTGCCTTTGTGCGGGCCATCAATAAGGCAGAGCATCAGCACCACGTCACCAACGAGCGCCTCCTCCTGCATCGCACGAGTGCAGAAACCCTTCTGGGATGGCAGAGCACGGAGCTGAGCTCAGGGCACCTCCTGTCACCGCGTGGGAGCAGCGCAGCTCCCCGTCCACCACCAGGGCCCCCCACGTACCCAACAGGCAACCGTAAATCCAACCAGTGTTAGCCCAGCGCTCAATGCTGAGCGACTGCAGGGGGATCTTTGCATGGAGAATCCCCCCC
>JACDJE010000387.1:646119-670317 GCA_016647715.1 Pavo muticus
ACTCAGCGCGCTGCCCCCGCCCGGCCGCGCCGCTCGCCGCTCCCTCCTCGCACGGCCCCGCCGAGCCAGCGAGCAGCCGGCGCAACCCAACCCACTGCCGCCGAAAACAAGCGCTGACTGACGGCCCCCGCGGCCAATGGGAGAGCGCGTCGCGTGGAGGGGCGGGGTTTCCCCCGCGAGTGGGCGGGGCTCCGCGGCGACCGGAGAGCAGGTTTGGTTGGCCGAGCAGTGGGCGGGGCTCGCGACGCGCGTTCCCAGGGCGGGGCGGCGCCGCGGGGCATTGTGGGACGGGTGGAGGACCCGGCGGCCATGGTGCGGCCCTGCGGCGCCGCCCGCCCCCATCGGCCCTTCCGGCTGCGGCGGCCCGGCCCGGTCCCGCTGCAGGCCGCGGCCGTCCTTGGCCCGGAGGCGGAGGCTGCGAGGTGCGGGCGGGGTTGGCCCGCCGGGTGTTGTTCTGCGGGTGTAAGAGGGCGCGGTGCAGCTGTTACACGCCCGTCCTGCCTACCGCGCCTCGCTGGGCCCAGCGGGCGGCTGTGGCTCACGGAGCCGTAGGGGGTGGAAGAGGCGCCGGGATCGGTCAGCCCGAGCCCTGCGGCCCACAAACAGCAGCTCCTGTTTGTCACCCAAGGCCCACGTGGCGCTCAGACACCTGCGCTGTCCCCGTCCGTTCCTGCTCTTACACCAGAGATTCTAACTCTGCATATATGAAGGTTTTTTAGTGCACTCTGGTCCTCTCTAAGGTCTGTTCCTTTCTCTTCCAGATGCCCAGCAGCTGAACGTTGCTCCTCCATTGCTGCTCTGTGGTGGCGGAGGTGCAGGCAGACCTCTGGCAGCTGAGAATTGTCCTGCAGAGACACTGAGGACATCAGAATCAGTCACAGTGGGGGGCTGTGAGGGGCAGAAGTTCCTGTATCCCTTCCAACACTTCGGGCACAGCACTGAGCGGTTCTGCATGACCTCAGGCTGCAGTGCGAGATGGATGCCGTGCACTGGGAGGTGCCGAAGTTACCTCAGGCTGCTTTGAATACAGGGTGCTGCATGCTACAGGCTGCTGTTTTGCTTACCTTCCTTTGGGCACAGTCACAACTTAAAGGCCAAAGGATACTGTGGAAGTTTCCTCAAAAAAAAAAAACCAGTAACCAAATGTACATCCATCCTCTGGAGCCCCTGCGTGGTTCTTACATCTGATGGATCCTGCTCAGACCATCAGTGTAAAACTCACAGACATGCTGGTCCTGTGGCAGTCTGCTTGTTTCCTCCCTTGTGGTTTCAGTGCTGAGGGACTCACCTAGAACTGGGATTTCCCTCAGCTTGGTCGCTGATGCGCTGTGCAAATCCTAACCCCAGTCTTCATTTCCCTGCCCCACGCACACTGGTGTGTCTGTAGACTTCAGGTTCCTTGCCTTGCCTTTCTCTGCCTGCCATCCCATCACAACCACAGCACGTCACCACTTTCCAGGCCATTCCTGCTGTGCTCCATCCTCTGCTGCTGGCTTCTGACCAGAGCTGCTTGCCTGAGCAGGGACATTCCTGCCCATCTGCTCAGCCCTGCCTCTGTTTTCCAGCAGACTGGCGAGGGCGTGGGATCCTCGTGGTTTTCTGTGGCTTCTTAAGCTCTGCATGAGGAACTTAATGAGCAGGATTTCCCAGCAGATTGATCCTGAGCAGCTGGCAGAGGTGGTCAGAGCGATTATCCTGGCCTGGACCCTGCACACAGCAGTGGGGTTGAAACTAGATGATCCCCGTGGTCCTTTTCAACCCAGGCCATTCTATGATCTTCGTGGCTCCCATTTGCAGCAGTTAGAGATGGAGCTCCCAACCCTTGTAAAGGAAATTCTGCCACAGGAGCCATCGGGATGCGAGCGCACCTTACTGACACCTCAAAGTCCCATTCCCTTTTTCCTTCCTGGCCCCATTTCTTATGTGTTTTTTAGTTCCACGTGAAGGGAATGGAGCAGGGACATCCCAGCTGCAGCTGCTCAATCACCAACTAAACTGAGGAAAAACTGCATGGCTTAAGAAAGCAGCTTGCAAGCAGCCCAGGAGGATGCTCCCTCCTTAACAGGGGAGTGAGCACAGACCCCAGCTCAGTCAGGCACACAGCAATACCGAATCACAGAGCAATACCCAGCCTGAACCTCCTCTGGCACAACTTAAGGCTGTTACCTCTTGTCCCAGCACATCTCCATGCGTCATGGTGTGCTGGGACCAAGAAACACCAACGTCCAGGGGTTCAGTCCTTACATCTCCCCCCACTATCAGTATTTTCTCCATTTAAAGCTTTGGATCACGATGCTGCAGTTCAGCTTTCAGCAGCAGAGGTGCAGAGATGTGAACCAAGCAGGGCTGCAGATTGCCCCCCCCGGGGCGACATTTCCTGCCGGGGCAGCGGAAGGTTTCACCCTCCCGGCGGGTCGGGAAACGCAGCCCGGGCTTTGGCTGCCATCTCATTTCCCAAAGCGGGAGGCGGCTGCGAACCCCGGATCCCAACACCGCCGCCCGCACAGCCCCACCCGCCCCGCGGTAATGCTGCTGCGGACGGGCCCGGAAACCGCCGCCGGTCGGGGCGGGACCGAAACCGAGACCGAGACCGAGACCGGGCAGAGCGGGGCGGTGGAGCCGGCAGAGGGCAGCAGTGCTGCGCCCGCGGTCCGACCCTGTGCTGCGAAGGCACAGCGTCCATGGAACACAGCTGGGATGGATGGAACCCTGGGCCTGGGGAGCAGCATCCCCATCTCAGTGCTGGGAAGGGACAGCATCTCCATCACAGTGCTGGGATGGATGGCATCCAGAGCTCTGGAGAGCAGAATCCCCATTGCAGTGCTGTGAAGGGACAGCATCCCTGTCACAGCACTGGGGTGGATGGCATTCAGGGCCTGGGAAGCAGCATCCCTATACAGGGCTGTGAAGGGACAGCATCCCTATCACTGTGCTGAGATGCATCTAGGCCCTGGGGAGCAGCATCCCCATCACACAGCTGGGAAGGGACAGCCTTGCATTGCACAGCTGGGATGGATGGCACCCAGGGCCCAGGGGAGCAGCATCCCCATCTCAGTGCTGTGAAGGGACAGCATCTCCATCACAGTGCTGGGATAGATGGCATCCAAGGGTCTGGGGAGTGGCATCCCCATCACAGTGCTGAGATGGATGGCATCCAGAGCCCTGGGGAGCAGAGTTCCCATTACAGTGTTGAGATCGATGGCATCCAGGAGCTGGGGAGTGGCATCCCTATACAGACAGCATCCCTGGGGAGCAGAATCCCCATTACAGTGCTGTGAAGGGACAGCATCTCCATCACAGCACTGGGATGGATGGCATCCAGGCCCTGGGGAGCAGAATCCCTATTACAGGGTTGCAAAGGGACAGCATCCCCATCACAGAGGTGGGATGGATGGCATCTNTGCACTCTGGGGCTGCCCTCTGCACTCTGGGATTGCACTCTGCCATTGCATTCTGCACTCTGGGCTTGCATTCCGGGGCTGCATCCTGCCTCCCCCCCACCCCAGAACCACTTCTTGCAGCCTTCAGACACAACAGAGTTAAAAACAGGGCCTGACAGGGAGCACAGAGCGGGACGTTGCTAAAGGCTGCCCGTGCTCTGCCCAGCTCCCAGCCTGCTGGTTCCTTATTGCACACGTTTGGTGCCGGGTCCCAAGAGCAGATGGGAGGGCAGGCACTGCAGCCCAGCCCCTGGCTGCTCACTTCCTGCAGCCGCTGGGCAGCTCCAAGCACTCCCACATTTATGGCCCCAGAAAAGCACTGGCGAAGTCAGGGAAGCCAACAGCTTACATAAGAAGACAGTAGGAAGTTGAAAGGAAAAACCACCAGCAGGTGAAGCGGCTCGAGCCCTGCTGCAGGCTTGTTCTGCTCACTTGGTGCCATGGGAAGCGCCCAGAGGCTGCCACTCCACGCAGACACGGCGTGCCCTGAGGAGGGGCACACGCAGCTGGCGGCCCACTGGCGCTGGGCGAACCACCACGCTGCACCCCACGGCCAGCAGCACTCAGCAGCAACGCCCACCATCCACAGCCCTCCACCCGGATCCGAAGAGCCAGCTCCTTCAAACCCCCCCCCAATTAACAGCGATCTCATTAAGCAACCCACCCTTTGGATCTCCAGCTACAAATGCCAGCACAGCCCTCGCTCTCAGCCCAGGAGCCCAAGCAGAGCTGGGTGCACCAAAGCAGATCTCACCCATTGCAGCCACAGCTCGCCAGCAGACTCCCCATTACTCACTCTCCCAGCACCAGGCTAAGAAGGCAAACAAATAAATAAGCCCAAATAAAAGCAGTGAGTGTATAAATAGAAGCGGCGTGTTTAAAATAAACAGGCAAACTCTCCCCCATCTCCACCAACAGACCGAGCTGCGAGGCTGGAAATTAACATCACAAACACCATCAGCGGCTCCATCTCAAAGAGAAAGCTGCTGCAAACGGAGGGGGGGGGAACTGGAAACCGAAATATTCTGTGGTTAGGTGTGCTGTGGTGAGAAAGACTTCCTCGCCTCTCACCACAGCGACCAGAAGGGAGGGAAGGAAAAGCGTTCTGAGAGTGAAAACGTGCAGCAAACCTCAGCGGCGTTCACCTGCTCCAGGGCCGGGCTGCCGGCACACGCAGCCTCCTGCTGCCCCATCGGTGTTACGTGGGGCTTTTGGGGTTGGTTTTGGTTTTTAAAGCTGCCTCCTGCCTTTGTGAGGGCCATCAATAAGGCAGAGCATCAGCACCACGTCACCAACGAGCGCCTCCTCCTGCATCGCACGAGTGCAGAAACCCTTCTGGGATGGCAGAGCACGGAGCTGAGCTCAGGGCACCTCCTGTCACCGCGTGGGAGCAGCGCAGCTCCCCGTCCACCACCAGGGCCCCCCACGTACCCAACAGGCAACCGTAAATCCAACCAGTGTTAGCCCAGCGCTCAATGCTGAGCGACTGCAGGGGGATCTTTGCATGGAGAATCCCCCCCACCACCTTTGCATGGAGAACCCTCCCCCCATTGCCACCCCAGCAAAAGAAAAGGCCGATGGTGACCTTATACCAAAGGGCAACGTCCAACATCTTGCAATAAGAACCTCTCATTGCTGGGCTAAGCACTGAACAGCAGCTACTCCTCACGGTGAGTCCCTGGGGTAGGACCCAACAGCTGCCATTGAGAAGAGAAACCATCACTGCTTCTGCAAGGGGAACTCCTTCCATACGCACACCCTCCTCAAGCTGCGGGGCATCGGGAAAAGCCCCCTCAGTGCTATCAGTGCGTGGAAGACCTCCAACCTCACCCCAAGACAGCAGAAATCCACGCAAGCACACCTCCTGAATGGGGACGGAGCGCCACGGCGTGAGGTGTGCGACCTGCAGAGCTGCGCCCGCCAAAAGCAAACGCCACCAAGGCTTCACCCCCCAGCCAGGCTCTAAGACCCGCCGTCAGGGGGGAGCAGCACCCCCAACCGTTCTGGGGAGGCTGTGGTTGGTTGGTTTGTTTGCAAACGTTGCTTCAGGAAAATATATATATTTTATATATAAAGGTTTCTTGAGCATCTTCCATTTCCTCTCTGAAGCGCGATCTTTAGATCCAGTGGGATCATCTTAACCCAGATCAGCCTATAGCTCCAACCTATTTTGCAACTACTGCTTCTTTGGGACTGCTTTAAGGAAGCTGACAGCACCAGGCTGTCCTCCACCATAAGGAACCGACCCAGAGCCCTCAGAGCCCCCACTTCAGCACCCAAAGCAATGCCCACCCTACAGCAACTGCCGGCATCCCGAGGATGGGGCCCCGCTGAGCCAGCACCAAGCTTTACGTGTGCTTTACCACGGTGATGCACCTCATCCCTCACCTGCGCCTCGCCACAGACCCGGAGCAAATGACTTCAACCATCAGATTCACTCTCCTGTTTCCTACCCCCGCTGGAAGCAGGGCAGCGTTCCAGCAGCACAACAGACACACACGTGGGAATGGTGCCCGTACAGAACCACCACCGGCGCTCCCTTTGGGGCTCCAGCACTGCTCTGCGCCCCGGAGGAACGGCTGAGAGCTGACCGGATGCTCCCGCAGCCACGTACCTACAGACCTCACCCAAACCCGAGCAGCCAGCCTGCTGCACCNCGCCTCTCCGGCTCCTCGCTGTTCTGCATGTCTCTGTTTTTAACCAGTCCCGCAGCAACCGCCGCAGTTCCACGTGTCCAGCCGGGTTTTCTCGGGCTGGGGGGGGCCCTGCTGCCCGCTCCCCTTGGCAGAACACCCACTGCTGGGGGGCTGGGAGCCTGGGGCTGGCTGAGGGGCATTCGGGTGCCTGGGAGCCCCCCGGTCCCCTCCCCACGCCCCCCTGTAGAGGATACAGCAGCTTTCTCTGTTCTTATCTCCGTGCGCTAGCGTGTCTTCTAAAAAAATAATACAAAAATGGAACAACGACGACGACAAAAGAAGAATAAAACTAAATAATAATCTGGTGTTTGTATATAGTCCTTTAGACAGATCTTGTTTTGCTTTTTGTGTTTAATCACTTGACCTATAATAAGAGGAACTGAAAATGCTGTATCAAGGACGTACAAGCTGTGCCTTTCAAATAAAGAAATAAGAAGGTTGGTTAAGATGGTGATGTGCTGCCTGTTTTCTTGCTTAGAGATGCTGTCCTGGAGGGGTGTGGGGGCCCCTCGGGAGGGCATGGCCCCCCATCACCCCGGGGCTGCGATCGCTGTAATAGAATTGGCTCTTAATAATTAGAGCCGTCCTCTGGTTAGCGAGCCTGCTCTGCCCTGATAACATCTTCCTCTGGTATCTCCCAGGCCAGCTGGAGTGGGAGAATTTCCTTCCCCTGGGGAAGGAGGCTGAGGGGCTCTGAGGCATGCAGCAGAGATTGGGCTGAGCAGCCAAACTGGGGGGGGTGGGTTGGTATATGGGCTCTGGATGGGAGCCTGAGCCTTGGTGGGGTTATGGGGCCTGTGGCATGTGGTGGGTTATGGGGCACTGGGGGGTTACACAGCCTTGGGTGGGCTGCAGGGCCTTGAGGAGGTTATGTGGCCTTGGGGAGGGCTACAAGGCCTGCAGTCTCTGATGGGTTATGGGGTTATGGGGCCTTGAGTAGATTACAAGGCCTGCAGTCCCATATGGGTAGTGGGGCTGTGGGCCTTGATGGGGTTATGGGGCCTTGAGTAGATTACAGGGCCTGCAGTCCCATATGGGTAGTGGGGCTGTGGGCCTTGATGGGGTTATGGGGCCTGCAGCGTATGGCAGGTTATGGGGCCTTGAGGGGGTTACAGGGCCCTGGGTCTTGGGTGGGCTAGAGGGCCTTGGGTGGGTTATGGGGCTTCAGGTGGGTTACAGGGTCTTGGGGGGGTTACGGTGCCTTGGGCCTTGAATGGGTTATGGGGCTCTGGGCAGCTTATGGGGCCTTGGGTATATTACAGGGCCTGCAGTCTTTGATGGGTTATGGGGCTGCAGGCCTCAGTGGGGTTACAGAGCCTTGGATGGGATATAGGGTCCTGGGTGGGTTATGGGCTCCTGGGCCTTGGGTAGATTACAGGGCCTGCTGTCTTTGATGGATTACGGGGCTGTGGGCCTTTGTGGGGTTACAGAGCCTTGGGTGGGTTATGGGACCCAGGGCCTCGGCTGGATTACAGGGACCTGGGCTTCAGTTGGGTTGCAGGTCCTGGGCCTTGGTAGATTACATGGCCTGCAGCCCTTGGTGGGCTTTGGGGCTGTGGGCCTTGGGTAGGTTACAGGGTATAAGGTTGGTTATGGGGCCCCTGGGCCTTGGGGGAGGGGGCGTTACAGCTCCTGGGCATCAGGTGGGGTCACAGAGCCTTGGGTGGGTCACGGGGCCTTGATAAATGACAGATCCTGCAGCCTTTGATGGGAGATGGGGCTGTGGGCAGGTTACAGGGCATCAGGTGGGTTATGGGGCTAAGGGCCTTGAGGGGTCACAGAGCCCAGAGCACTGTGAGCCCACGATAGCGCTCTCTCTATCCAAGCGCTGAGGCCTCGCCAGCACAAGGATGGGGCTGAGGCCTGGCATTCCCCCAGCCATGCGCCATGCAGGCTGAGCAGAGCAGCAGCTCCAGGCAGGAGCTGGCCGAGCAGCGCGGTAGCTGCAGCCTGACCCCAGGTCTCACAGCTGCTCCCAGGGCAAGGCCAGAGCCGGGCGGGTGGGATTCCCGTGTGAAAGGGCAGCGTGGCTCTGGGCCGGGGGGCTGCTGCGGTTGCTAAAACTCTCTCTGCTCCGTAAGTGCTGCTGAAAATCCCGCTGGGAGCGTGCTGGCTGCGGGGAGGGCCAAAGCTTTTCAAGCGCTTTCACCTCGAGGTCACCGGTTCAGACTCAGCCTGGGGGCAGGGAGCACGGTAAGTGGATGTTATTCCTGATGGATGTGCAAGGGGAGGAGGATTTAGGAGAAATTGGTCTGGGGCGTTTTCAGGCTGGAGACTTCAGAGGAACAGACGTCCCTGTTGTTAGAGCTAATTAGCAGCTTCGGTTCGGTGGGCAAAGGGTCGAACAAACCACGAGGCTGCTGGCTGAGCATCCCCGGCTGCCGGCGGGCTGCGAGCTGCTCCCGGCCGGGCTGCTGGCACTTCCTTGCTCCCCGCAGGAGGCTGACCTGCTTCAAAGCACACAGACAGAGCTTTCAGGCTCTCCAAATCCCCCGCACCTCCCAGCAGATGCTGGATCTTGTGCTCTGCTCCCGGAGCATGCCGGCTTTGCACTCAAGGCATTTCTCCAGGGGCCCCCACAGACCAGCAGCGCTGCAGTTCCCTGCGTTGGGTTTGTTTCTGATCTCCCCATTCCTTGGGGAACCTTCCTAGAGTTGGGCTCAAATCTAAAAAAAAAAGGGTTAAAAAAAGGTTAGAAATCCCCTTCTGACTCTCCTTATGGCTGCAGATCGGAGGAAGCAGCCTCGCAGTGTCCAGACAGGCAGCTCTGCCTCATAAGTTCCCACCACAAAGCTGCCAGCCCGTCCTGCTCTGGCAGGAGAGGTTGGAGGCACGCGGGCAGCGAGCGACACGGGGTCCCCAAAGTGCTGCTGATCTGTGATGATTGAAGACCTTCTCCTGGCAGACAAACCGCTCCTGAGGATGTGGTACGAGAGTGGGAGAGCGATGCGGGCAGNGCAGCATCCCCATCACATGGCTGGGATGGATGGCACTCAGGGCCCAGGGGAGCAGCATCCCCATCACGGTGCTGCGGAAGGACAGCATCCAGGCCCAAGGGAGCAGCAGCAGCTCACATCACCCTGGAACAGGTCACAGCCCTTCCTCCGGCAGGCTGAGCAGCACAGCACGCCAGCTGCCATGCCAGCCCCCTGCCCGTTACGCTGCATTAACCAGGACCCTCCAGCAGCTCTGCCATCCCCTTCCTTGCGCTCCCAGCTCTCAAAGCACCTCCCAGGAGGCCACGAGCCTATCTGCAAGGTCTCCTCCCACATCCTGAGCGCCGCAAGCAGCGCTGCCGCACAGGTGCCAGATGTTTCAGCATCTCCCCCCTCCCCAAATTATTTTTGCAAGCTGTTCAGTCTCCTGTCACAGGGAGACGTCACTGGGAGGCTTGAGTTCTCTGGGAAGAGGGGGAAAGGTGCCCAGATCAAACACACAGCTGCTGACAGCCAGTGCTGATTTGGTTTTAAAGCCGTATGTTCTGCATCTGCCTCGTCGTGGCTTTTGTAGGTGGGCTCAGTGCGTGGTAAACCAGGATAACAAACCTACGTTTACCGTGATCCTTTCATCTCCTAGGATCCCGAAGCACACCGTTTAATTGCACTCAGCCTGCACACGCGCTTCGTAAATAAAGGCATGATGAATTAGCAGCACAGCTGCTGCAGCGTTCACACGAGCTCCTAAGACACAATCTCCTCGTGCAATCAACCCAGCCCCGTGCTTCAATGTTTTGCCATAAATCGAGGTCAGGAAGGAATGTTCTCCCTACCTGGAACGCAGCGCTGCTGAGCCAGCTGAGCGGAGGAGCTTCAGGATGTGGCGATCCGCCTCCTGTATGTGCCAGGCTGCTGCAAGTGTCCGTTTGTCGGCTCTCAGTGAGCACCGGTCCTGCACAGGAGCAGCAGGGAAGAGATGTGGGTCTGCATGGAGGTTATCTGCCTTTGCTGGAGCTCAGTGCTGTCGCAGGGCTTGCTTGGGAGCAGCGATTCCAGGCCACGTGCTTCCTCCTCACACCTCAGCTGCAGAAGCCCTTTTCCTGCGAGGAGCGTGAAGCATTCCTTGCAGCTCTGCTGCTAAAAAGGATGCTAATTACCCCTAATCATTCTGCAGCAGAAACAGAGGGCACGGCAGCCACCTGGAGGCACGGAGCCTGGTTATTCCAGACTGATCAGAAGGGATCACAGAGGGCAGAAATGTACCAAATTCGGGAGTCCTGCCTGGAATGAGGCTCTTCTTCGGGGCACCACCACTAAATGGGAGGGCTGCTGGATGCAGTCAGGATGAGGAGTGGTCCTGAAGGGGCAGAAAGCAGAAAGCATTCCTTGTCTCAGGGCCTGAATGGCTGCTGGGCCTTCGCCTTTCATGCCAGGTGAAAGAGGCTTTCCTTTTTATCCCTCCCAGGACAGAAGTAGGCTCTCAGAGCCTGCATTTCCACTGCAACGGCAGCACGATTTCCACCTTGTGTCCAGACAAGAAAGCATCTTTGTAGCCTCTCTCCGCGTCGGGGTGGGACATGGCACCTGAATAACCTTCAAAAGCTCTCCATTAAGCTGGTTTATTTTTGGCAGCTTTGGTAGATGGGTTCACCTGGGGCTCTCAGAACCCCTCCGTGCCCCAAAGAGCCCCTCTCTGCCTGCAGGACCCCCTGCGTGCCACACTCCTCCGTGTGCTGCTGCGCCGCCGTCCCCATCCCTGCTGACACACACAGCCCCACTGCTTTGGTGAGGTTATAATCCTCTCTTTTCAGAGGCAGACGCACGGGCCAGCTGGAGGCAGCCCATTAAAGTGCCATTTACTGGGCACAAGCGAATTTGTGTTCCCCAGGACTGGGATTTGCCAAGATTATACCATAAATTAGAGCGTTTCCTGGAAGAAAGTAAGGAGAGAGGAAGAAAAAAATAGGATGAAATGGAACATTTTGTAGCCAACGTGGAAGCCAATAAAGGAACATTTCATTTTTCGCTTGGAGGGGAGCAGCAGCACGTTGTTATGGGCAGGAGGAGGGCTGAGATGCTCCTGCCCTTCACCTGCGTGCGGGGTCAGCACCATCTGTGCAGGGAAACATTGCAGCACACGGGATGGAGAATGCAGGGAGCACCACTCCTGGGTGAGACCTGCTCCAAGAGCTCCCCGAGCACTCCAAGGGGTTTTCAACCAAAAGGAGGGCACCAAAATCGGGGAGGGCAGCCCCGATCTGCTGTGGGGTGACGGCCCACCCCAATTCCAGCCCCTACCCCTCAGGGACACAAAGCCTGCCCGCACTATTAATAATCCTTGGCAGGAAGCTGTCACAGATTTCACTAATATGGAGATGTCGGAGGGAAAAAGCTACTGCACAATATGCAGGAGCTGTCACAATAACTCAGCTGCTATATTGTTCCCTTTAAAAATAAATAGCACAACAGCCCAGGCTTCGTTGCCGGAGCCGTGACGTGTGAGCTTTTATTTTTAATCAGAAAATGCACTCCTTTTTCAAGACAGGCAGAGAGCGGCAGCCGAAATTGAGGAAGGCTCCCTGTGCGCACAGCAGCCCTGCTCCCCGCTCCTTGTTTTTGCCACGCAGGGATCCAGCAGGGCTTCTCTGCTCACTGGAGCACCGCTGCCTCTGCCCATAGGGCTCTGCTGTGGTGCTGCTGTGGGCATGGTTTCTTCCAGCAAAGGAGAGCAGAGAAGAGGCAGTGCTTCGTTGTGGGGATCCCTGAGGCACGGCAAGTAAAAATTGAGCCCCACGTTGCAGTGGGGGGGTCTGCACTGTGATGGTGAGCCCCATACTGAGANCCCCCCATGACCCCAATTCCACCCCCTCCCCACCGCGGGACCCCGCGCTGAGGGCTGGGAGTGAGGTGGGAGTTGATGCCGTGGAGCTGTGCCATGAGTTTCTCTTATTTTTATTTACTGCCGTTTATTTGGTCTCTTGGAGCCCCCCCTCCTGCCCCCTGGGTGGGTGCTGGGAGCCCCCCAGGAGCTGTGGGGCTGATGGACCTCCTCTGGGTTAAGGAGGGGGAAGGATGGGATGGGGATGGGAACATCATTCCCTCTCATTCTGTACCTCTATGAGACCCGCTGTGTCCCATCCAAAAAGCGTGCAGACCCGGGCAGACCCCTCCCCTGGGTGACACAGCCCAGTCTGGGTAGGGGCTGCCCCCGCAGGGTGACCCACTGAGATGGGACCCACGCTGCTCCGGGACCCGCAGCAGTGGGCAGTGAATGGGGCAGCAGCTCCCGACATGGCCGTGCTGTGATTTCTTTGCAGTACTATGAGATGTCCTACGGGCTGAACATCGAGATGCACAAACAGGTGAGCGGGGTGGGACATCGCCTCCTTCAACCCCACGTCCCTGAGGGCTCCTGCAGTGGGGTCTGGCAGCAGTGGGGCCGAGCCGACACCCCACCACCCCAAAGTCCCCCCTGACCCCAAGAATCAGTGGGAGCTGGAGCCCGCAGGCCAACGGATTGTCCTCCTTTTATATTGATTGTCTTTTCTTTTTTTCCCTCTCCTCTTTCTTCCCTTTTCCCGAACACGGAGGAGTGTTTTCACCCTTCCCCACTTCTCCTTTTGTTCCAGCGTTAATTTGCTTTCCCTCTTCAGATTTATCAATCCAGTCATCGCGGGCTCTCTGCCAGGGAAATTAGTTTGGACCTATGCCTGACAAAGTGGCAAGTCAACTGCCATCCTCCTCCAGCTGGCTCAGCCCCTCTGCCTTTGCTCCTTTTGTTAGCAGGGGAACCTGGAGGAGCCCTCTGGCACGGCCCCACGCGCTCCCCTAACCCCAGTGGGGCTGAGGACCGTCGCCATGGGGTGACCGAAGGATGGGTGCTGTGGGTCGGCCGCTTGCTCTGTGTGATCATGGCGTATCTGGAGCCGATGGGGGGGCTGGGGTGGAGGTGGGAGGAGTGTGGGTTTCTGCCTTTCCGTGGGGAGGGAGCAGCAGGTGCTGCACATCGCTGCTGGGATGGGGGGCAGAGCCACGGGGCTGATTCCCACCTCCTCTTCCAGGCAGAGATCGTCAAGAGGCTGAGTGCCATCTGCGCCCAGATTGTGCCTTTCCTGACGCAGGAGGTGAGCGGGGATGCGCTGGGAAAGGGCAAAGCGGGGCCATGCTGAGCATGGGGGGAGGGGGGGGGAGGACGGGGCTGGAGGGGTGGGAGAGGTTTGGAGCGCTGCTGACCGCCCTGCTCTCAGCACCAGCAGCAGGTCCTGCAGGCGGTGGAGCGGGCCAAGCAGGTCACCATGGGAGAGCTCAACAGCATCGTTGGGGTGAGTCGGACTGTGCGGCAGTGGGGAGGGCAGAGGGGGGTGTCTTCGTTGCTTAGTGAGCCCAGCCCTGGGCTCCAGCAGGGGGGTTTGCTGCTGGGTGGTGGTCACAGAGCCCCCCCATCAGACTGCTCCTTCCGCCTAGCATCTCATCCCGTTGCACCTTGCATTGCTGCCTCCTACCCGCATTGAGGGCCGTTTGCTTTCTCTCTTCCAGCAGCAGCAGCTGCAGCACCTCTCCCATCAGCCCCCCCAGCTGCCGCTCACCCCCCACCCCTCTGCTGTGCACAGCCTGCCCGGGGGGGCCGCGGGGCTGCTGGCCCTCTCGGGGGCACTGATGGCACAGTCACAGCTGGCGGCCAAGGAGGAGAAAGCAGCACAGGAGAGCAGAGGTGAGGGATGGAGAACAGCTGCATTAACCCTTCTGATGCTGACCCACGTCCCGGCATGCTGGGGGCAGCCCTGCTGCCTGCTCTGCACGCTGCCAGCTCATTAAACATCTGCAGCCCTGCGAGGCTGGCTGTTTTTGGCTGAGGGAGTGGCTGTCTTGCAGCCACAGCTCCCAAGAGCACGGGCTGTGTGCGTGGCTGTGTGCACACCTGGGTCCTCTGTGCCCCCTGCCAAGAGTGGACCTGAGACCCCCGGTCCCACCCTGCCTTACTGCAAGGGTTCGCCCCTGATGAGGATCCATTGCCTAAAGCTGAGACTTGAAGGGAAAATCTTGATGGCCACGAGGCTGCGGTGGGAGGCGTAGGTGTGCAGGAGGGAATTTGGGGCAGAGCGAGGTGGGCAAAGTGGGAAACTGGCACAGCCTCCCTTCTGTCCCACTGTGCCCCCTCTCCCCCCACGGGCACTGCACTGACAGCCCCTTTCTCTCCCCTGCCCTGCCCTGCTGACCTGCCTGTCCTGCCTGTGCCCCAGAGCGCAGCCCCAGCCGGGTAAGTGGTGCCCTGGGGATGTGGGGAAGCCGGGGGGCACGGAGGCTGTGCTGGGTGGGGGTGCTTTGCCACGGCTGTGGGATGGATCGTCTGCTTTGCAGTGGGGCAGCTGCCCCCGGGGATGGCCCTGATGGAACAGAGTGGGGGGGTTCGGGCTGGAAAGGTGGGAATGTGGAAGCATTGCTGGGAGGGGATGGGTGAGGGGGGGCACGGGGCTGGCTGCCTCCCCTCACACCTCCTGTCATCTGCTCAGAGTGTGTCAGCATCTCCTCCAGAGAGCCCTCCTGATGAGGAGGAGATGGGGCTGAAGCAGAGCCAGGAGGAGAAGGAGCTGCCTGGGCGCTATGTGAGCTTGGGGCTGCTGGGTGGGGGGCAGGAATCCTGCAAGGAGACGTGCTGAAAGTCCCATGGAGATGGGGGGGGGGGGGCGAGCTTCCCNTTCCCCATTCCTTATCCCCCATTCCCCATTCCCTATCCCCCACTCCCTATCCTCTATCCCCAGGGGTTGGAAGATACCTCAAGAGATCATCGAGCCCAACCCTCTGCTAAAGCAGGGACCCCACAGCTGGGCATCCAGATGGGACTCGAACATCTCCACAGAAGGAGACTATCCCCTAATCCCCAATCCTTATCCCCATCCCGTTCCTTACCTCCTACTCCCTGTTCCCCATCCCCTATCCCCCATTCCACATCCCCTATTCCTTATCCCCTCTGCCCTATTCCCTATCCCTTATCCCCTATTCCTTATTCCCCATGTCCCATTCCCTATCCCTACCCCCCTTTCCCATTCCCTATCTGCCTCACTCCCTATCCCCTCTCCCTTATCCCCATCCCCCTATTTCCCATTTCCTATTCTTTATCCCCTATCCTCTGTTCCCCACTCCCTATCCCCTGTTCCCTATTCCCCATCCCCGTCTCCTATCCCCTATTCTCTACTCCCCATCCCCTATTCCTTAACCCCTATCCCCCATTCCCATTCCCCATCACCGTTCTCCATCCCCATTTCCCATCCCTTATCCCCTACCCCCAATTCCCTATCTCCCATCTCCCACTCCCTATCCCCATTTCCTCCTCCTGTCAACACCCATTTTTCCCTTTTTTCTCTCCCTTTCTGACAATCGCACACCCCGCACGGAACAAAGGCCGGCCCTCAGGCCGTGCCCGCCCCGCCCGCCGCTCCCGCCGCCCCTCACCCAACAGCAGCAGCTTCAGCTCTCGCCGGGCGTCGCGTTTGTCCCTCCGCAGCTGCTTCTCGATCTCCGCGTTGATGCGTTTCGACTCCTTCACCTCGTCGCTCAGGCAACAAGCCATCATGGACTCCAGAGTCATGGTCCCAACGCCGCTGGGACGCTCCCGTCCGCCCGGCGCCGATCACCGCTCTCCGCACGGCCGGGACCCCCCGGCCCGGCCCGGCCCCGCCGCCCCTTCCCCTCCCGGCNGGCGGGGGCGGAGACGGCCGTGGGCCCGCCCGGCCCGGGGAGGCGGCGGCGGGGCGGCAGGTGGTGCCGAGCAGCCGCAGGACGGAGCGGATCGCAGCCGCCATTAGACAATAGGCGGCGGCTCGGGGCAGAGCGGCGCGGGGCGGCCGCGGGGCCGGGCCCGGCGCGGACAAAGGCGGAGGGGGAAAGAACGGAACGGAGCGGTGCGGGGCGCGGGGACCGCTGCGTGCGGTGGGCCGGGCTGCAGCCTGACATGATGTTTCCACAAAGCCGACACTCGGTACGGCGGCACCGGGGGAAGGAAGGAAGGAGGGAAGGAAGGAAGGAAGGAAGGAAGGAAGGAAGGAAGGAGGGAAGGGGGGGAGCACCGAGAGCCGCCCCCTCCCCGCCCGCAGCCACCGGGAACGGGAGCGGGGGGTGCGGGTGACCTTGGGCGGCGGCGGTCCCGGTGGCAGCAGGCTCCGGTGGGGGGGTGGGCAGGGCTGTGGGCCCCCCATTGGGTGTGCAGCGCTGTGTGTGTTGTTCAAGGGCTCCTCTCACCTGCCGCAGCAGCTCAAGTTCACCACCTCCGACTCGTGCGACCGCATCAAGGACGAGTTCCAGCTCCTGCAGGCCCAGTACCACAGGTACGTGCCGGGTACCGCCTCCAGGAACCACCCCGAGCATCCCGGGGGGGTCTGCCGTGCACCCAGAGCTGGGATCGTCCGCTTTGGCATCGCTTCCCTGCACGGAGCAGGACGCAGCGCGGCCCATCGGTGGCCAAAAGATGGGCTCCGTGCAGCCGAACGCTCTGCCCTCCCCTCCCAGCCCGGGTTTCCCCCCTTGCACAGCCTTCCCAGGCCGGTATCGCCTCCAGGTCCCACCTGGAGGACCGCTGGGGGGGGGGGGCCCGGTGTGCACCCACTGCTGCCTTCCTTTTCTTTGGCAGAGGACCAGGAGGGGACCCGGCCGTGCAGTTCGGCCCAGCGTTGGCCAAAAGCTGCAATCCAGGCAGGGGAACGCTCTGCCCGTTGGCCAAAAAATGGGATTCTGGAAGGGGAATGCTCTTCCTCCCCCCCGCCCCCCCCCGCAGCCAGGTCTTCCCCCAATGCACGGCTCAGCCAGCGCCGTGCACAGCTTTGCCAGCCCTCCCGTGTGCAGCTCTTCCAGCCCTCCCGCCTCTCGCTGGGAGTTTTCCTCCCCTCTCCCTGCTGGCTGCCATTCTTGGATCACGAATGCTGCAGGGAGCACTTAAAGCCAAATGCTTCCGCTTTTCCGCCTGCGGAATGGCTTCTGCTGACCCAAAAGCTGGCTGCCGATGGGCTCTCTTGATGTTTGCTTTCTAGCTGCACGCATGCACCAAACCATTGCTCTGCACGTTGCCCTTTCCCCGTTGCTCCCACCTCCCCGGGCTCAGCATCGTGCAGCGTTGTGCCCCCCACCCCCCCGTGCTGCAGGACCCGATCTGCTCGCAGAGCAGCAGGTTTGGTGGAGGTGAAGCTGTTTCTTGTTTGAAACATAAAACCACGGCACATGCTGGTTGCAGCTGCCGGGCTGGGGAGCTGCGTGAAGCACAGCGAGCAGCACGTTGGCTCTTAAGGGCGCAAAGAACCCAAAGGAAAGGGGGAAAGCAATCATTCTGGAGGCTTGCACTGCACCTGGGCTTCCCCAGGATAGGGGCTGGCTGCTCGCTGAGCTGCACCGGGGCGCGCAGCAGGCTGGGACGGACCCTGCAGGATGCGACCCGCTGCCCTCCTGCTCGTGGTTCTCTCACTGCTTTCTGCCTTTCCAGCTTGAAGTTGGAATGCGACAAACTGGCCAGCGAGAAATCGGAGATGCAGCGTCACTACGTCATGGTGAGGAGCCGCCGGGCAGC
The DNA here is from genome assembly GCA_016647715.1 of Pavo muticus. Classification (NCBI taxonomy): domain Eukaryota; kingdom Metazoa; phylum Chordata; class Aves; order Galliformes; family Phasianidae; genus Pavo; species Pavo muticus. The sequence continues at coordinate 663,743 of JACDJE010000387.1, forward strand.
GCGTGGGTGGGGAGCAGGTGCTGCTGCTGCTGCTGCTGGGTTCGTGCAAACAGAGCTCCTCGTGCTCTGGGCTGCGTGTGCTGGGGTGCGGGATGGGCTCCGGAGTTGGTGCCCCGCTGGGATCCTGAGGAGGAATCTGCCCGGAGAGAGCTGCTTGTATAGGATGCTGTACTGCCCGTAAAGAGGGGCTGGTGCCTGCTTGTGCTGCCTGGGAGGAAGCGAGGAGATGTGGAATCAATGGAAAAACAGAAATCCAGGCACGGTGGAGCCTTTCCATCCTGCTGTGCTGTCTGTGGGTCCCATCCCCGAGCCTGGCACGCCTGGCACAGAGCTGCTCGGTGCTGTCTGTGTGCATGGAGGAGCCGGCTGCTTAATCCTGCCCCTTTCTCACTGAGAAATGCTCCGTGCAGCGTGGATGCTCACACAGCCGCACCTGGAGGCCGGGTGCTCATTTTTTAACCATTCACACCACCAGAAGTGGTGATCTCGGCACCGCAGGGTCCTGCCCAGCGTGCAGGGAGCGAGGAGGGAGCTCCTGTCTGTGTGCAGAGCTGCTCTGCTTCTCGAGCAAGCACAGTGAGCAGCGAGGTGCTCCTGCTTCCCGCTCGGGCTGCAGGGTGCAGAGGAGCAGTGGCGTGGGAGCAGGCAGGGCGGTGCAGTTGGTATCAAAGCAGCAGCAGATGCGGATCTTCTTTCCCCCTTTGGAAGAGCTGAGAGGAGGAAAGATGAGGAAGGAGATTTCTGAAGTCCCCAAATCAGCCTTAAAAACAGCTCTTGGAGGGGTCAGGAATCGACTTCTCCTGCCAATAGCTTGCACTGGAGCTGCCTGTTGCTGGTGTGTGTGAGGGGGGTGGGTTTTGTGTGTGTTTCGTGCAGCTCCTTCCCAAACAGCTGGAGCTGTGTGCAGCTGGAGCCCAGTGCTGAGCCCTTCCATTTGCTGCCGGAGCAGCCACGTGGGCGTTAGGAGATGGGCCAGGCACAGCAAACAGAGCCGGGCTGTGCCTCTTTCCAGCAGTGATCTGAGCTCTCACCGTGATGCCAGGGCTCTGTGAAAGTGCTGAGTGGGCTCTGGGTTGTTTGAGGTCCCGCCTGGGCTGGAGCGGGCTGGGGACAGTAGGAAGGCACGGATGTAGGGGGCTTCTTTGCCTGCTGGAGTCCTGATTCTGTCTGTCTGTTCTCTTCTTCCCCACCCTGCAGTATTACGAGATGTCCTACGGGCTGAATATCGAAATGCACAAACAGGTATGGGGAGGGGGAGGGCGGGCTGCGTGCTGTGCCCTCTGTCCCTTCGGTGGTATTTCAGGATGCCAAACGTCAGCGCTGCTTTTGGGATCGCCAGCTCTGGTGTGGGGGAGGACCTTCGCATTTTTTCCACCCCTTGACCTTATAAAAATGTCTTTTCTTGCTGGGAGGAGAAAAATCAATCATCCTGGCAAAGAGCTGCCTTTACAAACCCTCCTGGAAGGAGGGGACCCACCTGGGGGTGCTTTGGCTCTGGGTGCACAGCTGCCTGGGCTGGGAGGCAGGGGGTGACCCCGTCCCCCACCTCACAGATGCAGTCAGTGCTGAGCACCTCGTGGTGGAGGCTCTGCTGCAGCCTGGCTGAGTTTGCTGGTTCCCCTCGCTGGTGGTTCAGCTGCTCAGTATCTCCAGTGGCTCATTACCTGTGCTATTAACAACGTGAGCTCCTTTAGCTCTCGGTCACGGTCATCTGTACGTGTCCCAGCTCAGCTCAAAGCCTCTTAGCACCATTCTGCTCCCTGCAAATGCACTCAGAGCCTCCGATCCCATCGCCTTGGGAGGGAAATCTTTTGGCCAAGCTGCAGGATTTGAGCCGTGGCTCCTCACTGCCATCTCCCAGCCCATGGCAGTGCCTGCCCAAACCCTCCTGGTCCCTCTTTCCTTTGGGCTGTTAGAAGGTAAGCTGCAGAACTCTGACTGCTTTGCTCTTCCCCAGCCAAAAAGCTTTACTGCACCCCAAATTTGCCGCCTGCCTTTGGTGCAGGAGCTGCCCCTGGCCCTGTGCTGTGGGGGCAATGAGGGGGGGGCTGAGGATGCCCAGCAAAGTGGAGGTCACAGCCACAGCCTGCCTGTGTCTGCACGGCAGATGTCATTCAGCACATCCCCACCCAGGTCTATCACACATTTTCTCTCTGCTTGCTCCTGACTTCATTAAATGAACACTGGAGACCCTGAGAGGGAAGAGAATATTGAAAACTCGCTCTTTGCCATCAGCAGCACTGATTTATTCAAGCATGTGGGGGACGAGGTGTCCCCCCGCTTATACTGGGCTCCCTTCAGCACGTGTGTTTTTGTTGCAGGGCCGTGCTCAGGGTGGGTGCTGTGGGGTCCCCTCATGCCATTCCTCTCTGTTGTTTGGTTTTTTTCTTCCCCTCTCCAGGCTGAAATTGTCAAGAGGCTCAATGGGATCTGTGCGCAGGTTCTGCCCTACCTTTCACAGGAGGTAACTGCCTACCCACCCAGCTTGGGGGCTCTGGCACTAAGGAGCCCTGAGGAGCTCATGCCCTGGTTCCTCCACACCCATGCCTGCTCCAATGCAGGATGAGCCCTTCAGGAGAGGTTAGAGCCCACATCCCAGCTCCCAGGCCATGCTGGTGGGTCTATCTGTCTGTCTGTCCATCCCCTTTGTGGGGCAGCTGCAGACAAGCTGGGCTCTGTTCTCACCCTGCTCCTGTGACTCCCAGCTGCCTCTGGCTGGGTGCAGGCAGTGGTGGATGGCTGAACATTAAAAAATACCTCCATATGGCTCCTGGAGACCAGGTTCCTCTGCCTCGTTAATTAATGTGGCTGATGGGCTCCTCCCACTCCCCTGAGAAATTAACTGGGAGGGCTCAGGGGAAGGGGGGAGCTGCTGAAGCACCCTCGGTATGATGTCTGTCTGTCAGTCCTTGTGCTGCCCCTCAGGCTGAGCACTGTGGTGACTGTTCAGGGGCTGTGGGGTGGGGGGCTGCGTTTTGGGGCCTGGATAAGCTGTAGGGGGGGGCAGGCCATGCTGCTGCTGCCCACCTGCTCTGGGGGAAGGCAAAGTGGCTTGCTGAGCAGATAGGAGGTGGCTGATAACTAAGCCCCAGCTAAACCCTTTGCTTCTTAATGCGACACGTTCCCCCTCCCCAGCCCTGTCCTTCTGCCAAGACGGAAAGAATACACTGCAGGCAGCAGTGAGGTGCTCAGGCCTGGTGCTGGGAGACCTCGTGCTCACACGGGAGCAAACACAGCCATCCTTTATTTTTTTAAGCACTCAGTACAGCTCTTTTTCCTGCCTCTGTCTGCAGCTGTGCAGGGCTCATCCACAGCAGCACCTTCCAGGTTGAAGCCTGGCGCATGTCCCAGGGGCTGGGGAGCTGCCCAAGAGCTGCTGCTTTTTGGGGCTTGATTTGGTTTTGCTCTTTGGGGGGTCTGACTCTGCGTCAGGGCTGGGCAGGGTAGAAGGTGCCACCCACCTTGGGGTGAGCACGGTCACTGGGTCCATGTGACCACAAGGATGGAGCAAGAGGGAGGATGTGCGTGCTGCGTCCCTGTTCTCCTTCCTTAAGCCTGAAATGACCCCAAATTCCTCTCTTCCCCAGCACCAGCAGCAAGTCCTGGGAGCCATTGAACGAGCCAAGCAGGTGACGGCACCGGAGCTGAACTCCATCATCCGTGTACGTGGTGCATGTTTAAGTTTGGGTGTGGGGGGACGGGGTCAGTGCCTGTGTTGGCAGAGCTGAAGTTGTGCCCGGTGGGCTGGGGTGGGCTGTGGGTGCTGGGGTGGGCTGTGGGTGCTGGGGTGGCCCTGCTGGTTCTGTCCAGGCTTGCTGGGACATTGCTTGGCTTTGCAAGGGAGCGCGGGCTCTGCTCCGTCCCACAGAGTGTAAAAAGAGAGAGGCTTTGGTTTGGGGCAGGAGCTGCAGCAGCTCTTTGCTGTGAAAACACCATCTGTTCCTAGTCAAGGCTGAGGGGGGTTTAACCGCATCCTCAGAGCATGCCAGCAGCCGAGGCCAGGCATCCTGTGGGCTGGGGGCTGTGTTCCACGGGGGACGTGCTGTTGAGTGCTGGGGGGCTGCCAGGGCTAGGTGCTCCATGGGTGCTCCCTGAGGGGGCAGCCGGGCCTTTGGGGCTGGGGGAGTGGGCTCAGGTGCCCTTGCAATGACAGCTGCCCCCTCCCACCCCCCACCCGCCCCTCGTTCCCTACAGCAGCAGCTCCAAGCGCACCAGCTCTCGCAGCTCCAAGCCCTGGCGCTGCCTCTGACTCCGCTGCCCGTGGGGCTGCAGCCCCCATCCCTCCCCGCCGTCAGCGCCGGCTCCGGCCTCCTCTCGCTCTCGGCCTTGGGCTCCCAGGCACACCTGGCCAAGGAGGACAAGAACGGCCACGACGGGGACGCCCACCAAGACGACGATGGGGAGAAATCCGATTAGAGTGAAGGGGTCGGGNGACTACAACCTGGTGGTGGATGAGGTGAGCCCTGGCTGCTCGCAGGGTGCCACGCTCTGCACTGTGGGGGGCTCTGGCTGCAGAGTCTGGGGCTCACTGGGCTGCTGTGCTGGGAGAGCCGGCCAGGACGTGCAGTGGGATGTTGGCACAGCCGGGGTTGGTTCTGAGCACGGCACTCAGGAGTGAAGGCTGTGCCAGGCAGGGCTCAGCTCTGCCAGCTCATGGCTCTGCCCTCCAGCCCCACGTCAGCACCTCTCCTGTGCATCCCATGCGGGGAGGAGGGCACAGCCCCCCTGCTCGCCTTCCCCAGTGACTCAGTGCTTTGGCACAGCCCAGAGAGGATTTTTTGGGGACATCCCTTTTCTTCCCATGGGAGACTCTGGGGATGAGCAGCACACACGTTGTGTTCTTTTTTTCCCCTCCTCTCCTGCCACTTCCCAAGAAAACACAGGAAGGAACCTCAGCCGGGAGCTCTGCGGAGAGCAGCACATTAAAACCTGCTCAGTGGTGTAATTGTGGTGATAAAAATCACAGCCCTAATTGAATGCTTATAGGGAGCGAGAGCTGACGGGTGGCCTTGCCTCTGAATCCTCCCCCTCCAGCACGGAGGGGCTGCAGTTCCTGCCCCACAAAGACCTCTTTTCTCCTCAGGACCCCCCCTCGGAGCCCAGCAGCCCTGGCAGCCGCCCCCCCCCAGCCCGGGGTGTCCCTGAGAGCCCAGCCTGCAGCCGGAGCGCCACGCCGTGCCGACGGAAGGAGCCGGGGCCGGTAAGGGCTGTGGGGCAGGAGATGGGGCTGCGCTGGCTGTTCCACCTGGGGCTTCCCCAGAGCTGTGGCCAGAGGTCTGTGCTGGTGGGGAATCGGATCCCGTGCCGGGCAGGGCCGCGGCTCTGCAGGTACGTTCCATCTGGCTGCCTGCAGGATTCCCCAGAGCTGCTCCGANTGCAGCGAGCACGAGATAAAAGCTAAAAGAGGCATCAATAATTAAAAACCACTCAGAGCCGGTAAGTGCAAACAGGAGCCAACATACGGATCGAAGGCAGCGCCAGCGACGGGGGCTGTCAGCTGCTGGGCTGCTCACAAGGCTCCCACACCCCTCTGCGTCCCCCCCCCAGCCCACAGCCACGTGGTGACACCCCCAGCCCGCAGCCACATGGTGACAAGGTGTCCATGGGTCAGGCAAACAAAACGGGTGTGAGTCCATGCAGGGAAAACCCAGATCTTCACTTGGGTGATTCCAATTCTGCTCCCACACTGCACGGCCACAACCCCCCCCGGGGCTGCTCTGCCCACTGTCCCTGCTGTGGGGGGAACTCAATGCCCACATCCCCTGCAGCTCCCCCAGCCCTGCCCCGTGTTACCTTCCCCACATCCTCTTCCCCACGTTCCCTGCCCTGATGTCCCCTGCCCTGATGTCCCCTGCCCCTTGTCCTCCTCTCCATGTCCCCTTCTCTGTGTCTGCTGCCCCGTGTCCCCTTCCCCACATGCCCTGCCCTATGTCTCCAGTCCCACGTTGCCTGCAGTGTCCTCTTCCCCACGTCTTCTTCTTCCTGTCCCCTTCCTTATGTCTGCTGCCCCATGTCCCACGTCCCTTTCCCCATGTCCCCTGCAGTGTCTGCTTCCCCACGTCCTCTCCCCTGAGTCTTCTGCCCCACGTTCTCTTCCCCATATCCCCTTCCCTATGTCTGCTGCTGTCTCCAGTCCCATGTCCCCTGCCCCATGTTCCCTTCCCCATATCCTCTGCCAGTGCCCTCTTCCCCATGTACCCTTCCCTGTCTTCTGTCCTATGTCTCCAGCCCCCTCCCGCATGTCCCCTGCCCCATATCCTCTTCCCTGTCTCCAGCCCTACATCCCCTGCCCCATATCCCCTTCCCTATGTCTCCAGCCCCATATCCCCCTTCCCTATGTCCCTTGCCCTATATCCCTGTCCCTATACCTCCAGCCCCACATTCCCTTCCCTATGGCTGCTGCCCTGTCTCTCCAGACCCCTGCCCCATATCTCCTTCTCTATGTCTCCAGCCCTACATCTCCTGCCCCGCATCCCCTTTCCTGTCTCCAGCCCCATGTCCCTTGCCCCATATCCCTCTCCTATGTCTCCAGCCCCATGTCCCCTGTCCCATATCCCCTTCCCCGTCTCCAGCCC
>JACDJE010000387.1:690643-703664 GCA_016647715.1 Pavo muticus
CCATCTACACTGCTCTCCCCCAGTTCAAGATTCGCCCCAGCCACACCAAATGCCCAACAGTGATAAGAAAAAAAACCCAAGCAAGGTTATGGCAGCGCTGGGAGCTGAGGTTTGACCACGGGGGCAGGATGGGGCCCAGCAGCGCTGTGCTCCCCCAGCTACGGGCACACGGCTCCGTGCTGGCGCGGGGCAGAGCAGCACCCCGATAAGCGGCTGCTCCCCGCCCGGCGCTGCGGGACTTTGCCCTGCGCCGTGCTGGGGCTGTGGGGCGGCGCCAAGCAGCAGGAGACACCCGGAGCGCCCCAACCCTACGGATATCGTAGAATGGCCTGAGTTGGAAGAGGCCCTGAAGGCCATTTCCATCACAACGACCCCGCGCATCGCTTTCTGATGGCTGCGATGGCTGAGCCGCTCAGTTTCAGTAATTAAAAGCGGAGCGTTTAGCGCAGCCATGTGTCACGCTGAGGGATTGCTCGCAGACAACGCAGCGCCCCGGACCCCTCCCGTGTCCGGAAACCCCAAAACATCCCACTGAGGTCCCCCGTGCCCCAGGCTAGGAAATGCACTGAGAGTCCCCTTCCCACCCCACGTATTGGGGCAGGAGATGAGGGCTGCGGGCACCGGGGTCCCTTTCTAGTTGAGCACCCCCGGATGGGAGACAAGATCCCACCAGGCTCTGGGATCCCCACCCCAGAGCAGCGCTCAGCTGTACGCCCTGACACGTTCTCTCTCGTAGGGACAGCGAATACTCATCCAGGGAAAGGGAGAACCAGACGGAAAGGGGTCAGTTTTGGGGTGTCCTATATAGGGGATGCCGTGGACAGGAGAAGCTCGAGGTGCCCTCGGTGGTCCTGGGGTGGGGGGCGGCACTTTGGGGGTGGAGGGGTGTCCTGTAGGGTGAGTCTCTTGGAGCTCGGGGAGCTCTTTGGGTTCTCCCCATTAGAGGGTCCTGAGGTGTCTATGAAGGGCTCTTAAGGGCCTCTCCCATTAGGGGAGGAGTGTGGTGCTGTGGCAGCAGAGCAGGGTGTGGACCCCTTATCCAATTATCGGCAATTAGCGCCAATTAGCGGCCATAAAGGGGCGGTGAGCTGGGGGGAGCTGGCTGTGTGACAGCGGGGCTATGGCGGCAGGGCAGCCCTACGGGCAGGTGAGGCCGTGGGTAGAAGAGAAAGTCTGTATCACCGTATGTGGAGCAGCCCCTTTCCTTGCGCGCTGCTGGAGCTGCGGCAGTGGGGGCAGGACGTTGTGGGTTCTCCTTTTTGGGGGATATCCTATAGGAGGGAAAAGCTACTTCCTTAGCAGGAAGGTGGGGGGTCTGATCCTAAAGGGGCTTTGGGGCTGGAGCCTCCCCCAGTCCTGTTGCTGGGTGCCTACAGCCAGTTTTGAGCCCGTTTTTGCTGCTGTGTTCTGCCTTTAGGTGATTGTATGGCAGCCCTACTGCCTCCCTGCTCAGCTGGGAGGGATTCATCCCTGCAGGTCCGTGGGGATGCTGAGCACGGGTTGAATGCAGAGAGCCGCACTGGGGAGCGCTTGGTTTGGTGGCTGTCTGTAGGGTGTCCCTCCTGTGCCCCTCCCAGGGTGCCCGGGTCTGGATCCCTGACTGTGTCCACGTCTGGAGAGCAGCAGAAATAACCAAAGGATATGAGGAAGGAGACTCTGTCCTGCACCTCCGCCTGGAGGACGGCTCGGTGAGGTTGGGGCCATGTGGGTCCTGAGATAAGATTGTCTCTGCACCCCAAACCAGCCTGTCTCCCTCGTTGGAGAGGCCATGACGTGCCTAGTGGCTGTGCAGGAGCGTGGCTCACTGTGGTCGTGTCCCCTGCCCACCTGGGGGCTGTCTGTCCCCGCTCAGCACTCACCCTGTCCCCAACCCTACAGCCTCTTGCTTACCCCCTGGGCTCTCAGCTGCCACCTCTCTGCAACCCTGAGTGCCTCTCAGGCAAGGATGACCTGGTGACCCTGAGCCACCTGCATGAGCCAGCAGTGCTGCATTCACTCCGTGTGCGCTTCCTGGAGGCCAACGCCATCTACACCTACTGCGGTGAGCCCACGTCCCCCCACCCCTGCCCAGTGCCCTGCTGCCCCTTCCCCGTGTGAGCCCTGAGCCCTTCCTGCAGGCATCATCCTGGTGGCCATCAACCCCTACAAGCTGCTGCCCATCTATGAGGAGGAGGTGATCTACGCCTACAGCGGCCGGGAGATGGGGGATATGGACCCCCACATCTTTGCGTTGGCAGAGGAGGCCTACAGGCAGATGGCGAGGTGAGAGACCCTCCTGGGGGACCTCAGGGTGGGGTTGTCCTCTCAGGTTGTGTCCCACCAGGTCGGGTTGTGGTGGCAAAGGGCTGAAGCCCCGCTGGGAGGAACCGTCCCGCTTGGGGTTCCCAACATGGGGTTGTACCCCCTGGGTTGTGGTGGGGAAGGGCTGGAGCCCCATTGGAACCATCCCAATGGCTCAGGGGCTCACGTTCCCTTCCAGGTTTGGTAGGAACCAGTCCCTCATCATCAGTGGTGAATCAGGAGCAGGGAAAACCGCCTCAGCCAAGTATGCCATGAGATACTTCACTGTCGTCGGGGGTGGTCTGGGGGACTCCAGCATGGAGGAGAAGGTGCTGGCCTCCAGCCCCCTCATGGAGGTGCGTCCCCCTCTCCCAAAGCCCTTGCTGTGGCCCTCAGCCCATGATAAAATGGATGGGTGTGGGGGGTTGGCCTCCCCTGGAGCACCTGGAGATCCAAAGCCTTTCTCCTGCCAGGCCTTTGGGAACGCCAAGACAACCAGGAACGACAACAGCAGCCGCTTTGGGAAGTACATTGAGATCGGCTTCAGCCATGCCTGTGTGATGGGGGCCACCATCAAGACCTACCTGCTGGAGAAGTCCCGTGTCACCTTCCAGGTGGGGCTCTGGGTAGGGACAGGGCCAAGGCTTGGCCGCGGCTGCTCAGTTGAACTGGGAGGTGGGAGCGTCCCCTTGTCCCCGCTCTGGGGGTGCTCAGTGCTCTTCTTGCTCCTCTGCAGGCAAAAGCAGAACGGAACTACCACATCTTCTACCAGCTCTGTGCCTCAGCTGCCCTGCCTGAGCTGCAGGGTCTGCATCTGCGTGAGTGCCCGGTGTCCCCATGGCAATGCCAGCTTCCTGCCTTCCCCCGCAACCCTTGGAGCTGCTGGCTGGGCGTGCTGCCCCATGGGATGGGGGTGGTTGGGGGCCCGGTGGGGCTGTGCTGCTTTCATCACCCACACATCTCCTCTTCAGGTGAGGCAGAGACCTTCTACTACACCCAGCAGGGCCGGTGCAGCGCAGGCACTGATGATGCATCCGACCTGGACAGCACACGGCACGCCTTCTCCCTCCTGGGTACGGTCCTGGCTGAGCACGGGTTGGGGAAAAACAATGGGGTGGGCATCCCCTTTGCCCCGTGGGCTCTCACCATCATCCCACCGCCTCATCCCACTGTTGGCTGGGTGCCCCATTGCTGGCCAGCTGGGTATCTGCTGGCTGTTCCCTTCTCTCCAGCTCGTGCTGTGCAGGGTCTGACCCCAAGCCCTCACTCTGTGCCTGTAGGTGTCCCTGAAGCTGACCAGCTGGAGCTCTTTGCCATCCTGGCTGCCATCCTGCATCTGGGCAACGTCACCATCAGAGGGAGGGACCGCCAAGGGGACGGCTGCTTTGTGGAGGTAGGTGAGAGCCCCATGTGTGTCCCCACGCATCCCAGCGCTGCTGGTGACCTCTCTGTCCCTTCTCAGCCCAACAGAGAGGCCTTGGGGCTGTTCTGTGCCCTGCTGGGTGTTGAGGAGGCGCAGGTGACGCGCTGGCTCTGCCACCGCAAGCTGGTGACGGCAGGTGAGACCTACATGAAGCCCCTCACCAGGCAGCAGGCGCTGGACTGCCGGGATGCCCTGGCCAAGCACATGTATGGGCAGGTCTTCAGGTGGATGACAAGCAGGGTCAACCGTGCACTGCGCTCACCAGAGGGCCACCACACCTCCATCGGCATCCTGGACATCTATGGGTAAGGGCAGCGGTCCTCCTCCTTGCGGTCCTCCTCCTTGCGGTCCTCCTCCTTGCGGTCCTCCTCCAGCCACGGCTGGGTCTGTGTGTGGGGTTGGGTCCATGGCCGTGCCCTGCCCCCAGCCAGCAATCTGCTGCCCACAGGTTTGAGATGTTCGACCTCAACAGCTTTGAGCAGTTCTGCATCAACTATGCAAATGAGAAGCTGCAGCAGCTCTTCAACCTGGTGGGTGTCACCCAGATGTCTCCTAGATGGGAGGGCAGCACATCTCCCTGTGTCCTGCTGTGCTGCTCCTTCTGTCCTCCTGCCCTGGGAATGCAGCTGCTCCCCCAAAACCTGGGGCAGGGGATGGGGCTGGGCATGGAGCCCTCTGTTCTCCAGAAGCTCTGAGAGAAGGAGAAGAGCTGCCCTGTGCAAACCTCTGCCCTCACCTTGGTCCTGCTCTGCTCTCCCATCCCTCCAGCACGTCTTCAAGCTGGAGCAGGAGGAGTACGTGGCTGAGGAGATCCCATGGGTCTTCATTGACTTCTGTGACAACCGGCCATGCATTGAGCTCATCGAGGGCCGGCTGGGCGTGCTGGACCTGCTGAATGAGGAGTGCAAGGTGTGTTGGGGTGCTGGCTGCACTGCAGCCCTCCANATCAGCCAGGTGGAGCAGTGGCTGCGGGCGCAGGGGCTGCAGCAGAGCGGTGCCCGTGAGGTGCTGGAGCCGCTGGTCCAGGCTGCGCAGCTGCTGCAGGTGAAGAAGGCAACAGAGGAGGACGCGGGGGCCATCTGCAGCCTGTGCACCGTGCTGACCCCACAGCAGGTACGGGGGTGGGGGGTTGGATGCAGTGACCTGGGAGCCTTGGACACCGGTGCTGGGGCAGAGATGACCCTCAGCTCCATCATCTGGCAATCTACCCCAGGTGGTGAAGATCCTGCGGGCGTACACCCCGGCTGCTGGGCTGGAGGAGCGCGTGAGCCCTGCCCTCATCAGCAGCGTGGAGGTAGGGGAGGAGGCTCTGCTGGCTGGGGAGGGATCTTGGCTGTGCTGGGGGGCTTTGGGTCTTGGCCACCGCCTTGCTGAGGGCCGTATCCCCGCAGAAGCGGCTGCAGGAGCAGCAGGCAGGAGGCCCCGGCCAGCTCCTGGTGGACACCAGCCACCTCTTCCCCGTGCACCTGCCCTTCATCCCCTCCCCGCTGCACCTGGACGAGCTCTGCATCCCTGACACCGTGGACCTGGCCTTCCTCGTGCGCCTCTGAGCCTGCAGGAGGGCCTCGCAGGGTCAGGGTGCAGCTCTGTGATGTTTGTAGGATCCCTCAGGTACCGCCTTTGCGGCACGGCTGTGATGATCCCCACCCCTTTCTTTTTAATGCTTAGATGTTAATAAAAGTCTTTGCAGATAAACTGGCTGCCTGAGGCTGGCTGCTTGGGGGGAGTGGGCTGTAGGGTGATGTTCCTACAGGGGATACCCTACTGGTGTGGGGTTGGGTCCTCCTAGCTCATCTTGGGGCTTTTGGGGTGCAGTGGGGAGGGTGGGGGTCTCACCTGATCCTATTTAACTCCTTGGCTGAAGCTTTTGCCTTTGCCCAAGTGATCCTTGTGGGTCTCTTCCACCTGGGGGCAGAGGGGTGGTTGGGTGGACGGCTCTTAGGAGCTGCAGGCACCATCCGTGGGCCTTCAGTCCTCCACCTTGACCTTAGATGTGGGATGTCNGCATTCTGTGCAGTCTGTGCTGCTCACTGAGCTTTTCCTGGAGGATGGGGACGGCCCCACATCCCGCAGGTCCACTGGGCCCAGGTCCGGCCGCCCCAGCCGCAGGTCAATGCCTGGTACCCAGAAGAGCAAGAAGTCCATCTCCAGCCAGGTATGGGGCAGGGACAGCCATGGGGGGGGAGGGGAGGAGAACCCTGCTGTGTGCTGGAGAGGCTCTGAGCACTTTCCTGTTGTCCTCCACAGTTCAAATCCTCCCTGCAGAGGCTGATGGAGACGCTGGGCAGCACCACCCCGCACTACGTGCGCTGCATCAAACCCAACGACAGCAAGCTGCCCTTCGTGTGAGTGCTGCGGGGCTGGGGGCTCACGGGGCTGGGCCATCTCCGAGCTGCATTCCTCGTGCCCCACACGTGTAACCCCAGCTGCTGCCCGGATGGGATAACCCTTTCATTTCTGCCCCAGCTTTGACTCCAGGAGAGCAGTGGAGCAGCTGAGAGCGTGCGGAGTGCTGGAGACCATCCGGATCAGCGCTGCTGGTTACCCCTCCAGGTGCCCCCCTGCTCCCCCAGCACTGTGGGGGTCCCCCTGGCTGCGGCACCCCCTGATCCCATTTGTGCCCCCACAGGTGGACGTACCAGGAGTTCTTTGAGAGGTACAGGGCCCTGCTGAGCAGGGAGGAGCTGGTGGGCAATGATGCGAAGCAGAGCTGCAGCCTTGCCTTGGAGAGACTGCTGCAAGTAAGGGTTTGCAGCGCGGTCCCCCGGACACATCCCCCATTTCTTGTTCTCCTGAGCATCCTTTGTGCACGATTCTCCCCATCCCCTGCAGGGTCCCACCCAGCATCCTTCATACATGTTTCTCCCCACCCCTTGGGGTCCCTCGAGCATCCCTTGCGCATTCTTCTCCCCATCCTCTTTCCAGCATGGGTCCTCAGTGGGGTTGTGCACGATGGATAGGAACCGGCATCCTGCAGCCAGCAGGGAGGTCACAGAGCATCCCTCTGGGGGAACCTCTTTGAGGCATTGCTCTGAATCCCCCTTATCTCCTGCAGGACCCCAGCACGTACTGCTGAGGGAAGAGCAAGGTGTTCTTCCGTGCTGGCCAGGTGGCATTCCTGGAGGAGCTGCGGTGCTGCCGGCTGCGTGCAGCCTGCACCCTGCTGCAGAGGCACCTGCGGGGCTGGCTGGCACGGCGACGCTTCGGGCGCATTCGTGCTGCAGCCCTGTGCCTGCAGCGTCACACCCGGGGCATGCTGGCACGCAGGTGAGATGCAATGAGCTGAGCCCGAGGGGTGGCAGAACCCCACAGCCCCCNCCATGGGCACCGCTGCGGAGGTGGGTGCCCCCAGCCCATGGGACGTGAGTGCCCCTCACCCCCACCCTGGCACCTCGGGTGGGGCATGGGGCAGGGAAGACAGGAATGGGGCTGGGGGCTGCTCCCTGTCCTCCAGCCCCAGTGATGCCACCGCCAGCTGGGGGGGTCCCCAGCCCCCATAGCCCTTCGGGGTGCGGGGCACAGCTGCCCCATCTATGTACAGCTCTATCTACATATGTACAAGGGGCCATCACCCGGGCCCCCCCAGCCCAGAGCTTTCCTTACGTCCCTCCATCTCCACTGGGGAGGGGGCAGCTCTGCCCCGTTGCCCAGTTTGGGGTGCAGCCCTACAGCCCCGCAGGTGTGGGATGGCGACGCTCTGTGCTTTCTCACAGCCGAAGGAGGAATGGAGTGTGGGGGAGGGTCCAGCGCTGCACCCACATCCCCCTCCCCATAGGCAGGAGCCGCACGTTGTGGCCTCTCTTATGGCTTATACATGGCTGGGGGACGCTATGGGGCCGGAGGCGGTGGGGGGCGAGGGGGTGGGATTTAAGTGCTGCCCTCCTCAGCCGAGCGCGTGTCGGACTTGAGCTTGACGAACTCCTTGGCCACCTCGTCGTTGTTGCGCTGGGACAGGATGCGCAGCACCGTCAGCCCGGTGTCGTCCATGTGGATGCGGCGGCCGAGGGGCAGCCAGCAGGCGCAGCCCCCCCGCTGCAGGAGGTCGCGCAGCTGCAGCACGGCGATGCCCACCGTGCGGTCCTCGCGGGCGAAGCAGTAATCCTTCACACACACCTGCAGCTCGTAGCACTCGGGGCCCGTCTCTGTCCCCAGTGTGCTGCGGGTTGGGGGTGAGAGATGGGCGGTGTTGGCACGGGGGGGCTCTGGGACGACTCTGTGTCCCCCCATAAGTCGTATTTTTTCCCCAGTTCCTGCTGGTGGAGGCGTCTCCATGTCCCAGTGTTCCCAGATTCCTGGGCTTCCCAGCATCCCCATGTCCCCGCATCCCCAGTGACCCCACATCTCCACTCTCCCCAAACCCCAGCATCCCCCCCATCCCCACTGTCCCATGTCCTCAGCATCCCAGCATTCCTATGTCTCCTTCTGTCCCCAGTGTCTCACATCCCGAGCATCCCCATGTCTCCAATGTCCCCACATCCCCAGTGTCTCCACCTCCCCACATCTGTGTTGTCCCCATGCCCCCAGGGGTCCCCATGTCCTCAGCATCCCCACATCTCCAGCATCCTCACGTCCCTGCATCCCCAGTATCTCCACCTCCCCAGTGTCCCCACCTCCCCAGTGTCCCCATGTCCTCAATGTGCCCTTGTCCCCGTGTCCCCTGCATCCCCCCATCCCCACGTCCCCAGCCCCGTGCCCCACAGGTGCCACTCACAACTGGAAGCTCTCATTGTACTTGGGGGCCCAGCTGTTGTTCTTGGACTTGGTGGCAAATTTCCTCTTCTTGTCACTCAGGTGGGGGCCGATGATGTTGACCTCAATGAAGGGCCGGAAGATGCCCGACGTCTGCCACTTCAGGTCATTGGCAGCCACCACTGTGCCACATGGGCGTGTGAGGTTGGTGGGGTGTCACCACTCCCCGACCCACCCCCCGAACCCCCCCATGCCCACCTTTCACAGTGACTTTGTGTTCGCCGGTGCCGGGGTGGGTGAAGAGCTCCACGTGGATGGACACCTCCCCAACGGGGTCCTCCACGCCGGATCCTGCGTGGCCGAGGGGGCAGGGTGAGTGCCAGCCCCCGGTGCTGTCCCCTCCTGTCCCCTGTTGTCCCCTGCCCGCCTCCGAGCCCGCTGCAGTGGGGTGGGCGACGCGGGGACAGCGGGGCGTTCAGCACCGCGGACAGCGGCGTTTGCCCCAAGGTGACCCCATGGGGAGATTTGGGGCAGCCGGGATACTGCTGACCCCTCCCCATCAGTGGGTCCCAAACCCCTTCCCCTCCTCTCCCAAGAGTGCCTGGGGGGGATGGGGTGGGACCCCCATGGCGGGGGACGCGGGGATGACAGTGCTCAGTGTTCCCCTGTGCCATCATCAAAGCTATGGGGCTGCCCCACAAGCGGGGGGGATTCGGTGACCTGCGACCCCCCCCCCCCACCCCGAGCGGTGCATGCACCCATGGGTGAAGGAGGGTGGGGGGGGGCAATGCAGGCTCAGGGCATTCAAAAGGAGAAGGATGTCCCCACGTGTTCCGGCATGGCACGGGGGGGGCACAACCATACTCCATCCTCTGCCCCCACCCGGCACCCCGTCCCCATGGGCAGTGCCATGCTGAGCCTGAATGGAGCAATGGAGGGGGGGGTCTGAGTGCGGGACGCCAAGCAGGAGGTGCAGACCCATCCCCCCCCCCAAACAAAAAAGCCTGAAGGTGTGCGGGAGGCCAAGCAGGGCCCATAGGGGAGGCTGTGCTCATTCCTCGAGGCTGTAATGGTCCTTATGGCAAGAGGGTGGGGGGACATGGGTTGTGTGTGCCCCCCCCGCAGCAGCACCGGGGTGCCCTGAGCTCACACCCCAACCCCAGGCTGTGGGGATGGGGAAGGGGTCAATGCCCCCAAACTCCCCCCAGTTCAGCCCAAAGCGGCCCTGTGAGGCTGAGGGGGGGCACATCTGGTGGGGAGAGGCAGAGGGGTGCTGGGGGGGTGAGCGGTGCACGTACCCTTCTCAGGATAAATCTCTTCACTAAGGGTAAACCTAACACCTTTTCCACCATGGACTATTGGGGAGGAGAGAGAGAAAGAGACGGAGACACAGCACAGAGCGGACGGAGAGAGGAGGGAGACAGCGTGTGGGGGGGGGACAGCAANGACTCTGTCCCTCTTCTCTCCCATCAGCAAAGCACCCTCAGACGTTCTCCTTCGTCCGAGAGCTTCCTGGGCTCCGAGAGCAGCTACATGTCCTCCATGTCTGCTGCCCCTTCTCGGGATGGCTCCGACCTACAGGCTGAGGTTAGTGGTGATGGTGGAGATGACAAATGGAAGTGCCCCTTCCCATTGGTCCTAGGGGGGGCAGCTGCAGGGCTGTCAGCCCCCAGCTCCAACCTCCCTCCCACCCCCAGGGGCTGGAGGAGCGCTGGCAGCCACCACCTGAGGTCCCTCAGTCTCCCCACCCCACGGGGGACCCCCTGCCTAGCAGCGCTGTGGGGCAGGACCCCTTTGAGAAGGCATATCTGCTGCTGCTGGGACAGCTCAATGCAGTCACTGAGGAGCTGGCCCGCACCCGGGAGGAGCTGAGGAGGAGCAAAGCATCCGCTGAGCACGAGGAGAGGAAACCCCTGGATTTCCTCAAGCGAAGGGTGAGCCTCTGCCCCCTACCTGCGGGGACGGAGCTGCGCTGCTGGGGCTGCCCTCACCCTGCCCTGCTCTCCTCTTGGCAGAACATCGCTGAGATGCTGGGGCTGGGCAGGAGCCCAGAGAAGGCGGCGGGGGATGACTTGAAGCACGCGTACGATGCGGTGCAGGTGGCCAACAAGTGAGTGTGGCCCCATAGATGCTCTGGGAAAGGTTGGTTTGAGGGGGGCAAACCTTACCCCGAAGGGTAGAGATTGATGTCTTGGAGTCATAGAATAGGCTGGGTTGGAAGGGACCTGAAGCACCAAGAGCAGTGCCTCAGTTTCCCAGCCCATGCAGGCTGTTGGTGAGCCAGCTGCAGGAGGAGAAGCAGCACCATGAGGAGGAGGTGGAGGGGCTGCACCTCGACATCCGCTCGCTCAAGCAGCTGAGCCAGCAGCAGGCAGCCCTCATCCAGGACCTGCAGCGGCACCAGGGCCAGGAGGGGCTGCAGCACCATGTCGTGCGCCTCAAGGAGGAGAACTGGGTAAGGGGGGGAGGATAACAAGATAGGGTTGGATACCCCCATCTTGTCCTATGGCAATCTGCAGCATCCCACTTGGGAGCAACACATGGGACCTTTGGCATCTCCTGACCCTGTGAGTGGGTACTGGGGGGTGTGAGCCTTACGAGGGCTGTCCTTGCTCAGGAGCTGTCCCAGAAGCTGGAGAAACAGGAGAGGACCACACTGAAGCTGCAGAAGCAGCTGAGAGCCTACACGAAGCAGATCCAGGAGTTTACAGGCAAGTACATGCATGGGAAGGGGGACACAGGGATGGGGGTCACCAGCCTGCTTTGGTGCTGGTGCGTCACTCACCGGGACCTGCTGCAAGTCCCGTGGCACAGGATGTGACCTGTGCTCCTCTCCAGCGATGAAGAAAGAGGCCACCACACCGGGGCAGGAGCCAGCAGCATCCCCCATGGTCCCATCCCCATCAGGGCCGCCCCAGGCTATGCTGGCATGGAGGCTGGAGGACGAAGGGCGCATCATCAAGGCCATCATCACAGGTGGGCTTTGGGTAACGTGGTCCCATTGGCCCAACAGAGTGCTCTTTTTCCCAAGGGATGGGTCCTATCCCCCCCCCTTGCCCAGCTCTGCTCTCAAATAGCTGCCTGGCCCCACATCTCTGTGCCCTCCCCCACAGATTATCGCCCGCAGAGCAGCCCTGGGGCAATGCCAGAGCTTCCAGCCTACGTCCTCTTCCTCTGCATCCGGCACGCAGACCACTGCCATGATGAGCCGCGGGCCCACTCACTGCTGGATGCGGCCATCAATGCCATCAAGAGGGTCATGAAGGTGCTGGGGCAGGAAAATCACTGGGCGGCATGGGGATGGCATGGGGGCTGCAGCCTGGACCCCAGGGCTCTGTAGGATGGGGCTGGGGATGCAGTGGTGCTGGGGGTGATAAGGGGCAAGTGCTGGAGCCTCATTAACCCACTCCCTGCTCCCATTCTGCCTGCCCCACAGAAGCACAGTGATGACTTTGACGTGGTGGCACTCTGGCTTGCAAATGCCTGCCGGCTCCTGAACTGCCTGCGCCAGTACGGCCGGGATGAGGTAGGGTGCTGGAAGGGGGCTGTCACCCCCACCCCCCAGGAGGACCTTAAGGGCTTTGGGCTTTGTCTGTGGGCTGGGGCTGCCCCTAACTGATGCATGGGCACGTGCTGGGCTGATCCTGCCCCTTGTTGCCCTGGGGTGGGCTTTGGGGTGGAGTCACCATGGGACCCATCGCCCTGACCTGGCTGTACCTGCAGAGCTGCCAGCAGGGGAACACGGCGCAGCAGAACGAGCACCGCCTGCGCAACCTGGACCCGCAGGGCCCCTGCCACAGCCTGGGAGCCCTGGCAGTGCAGCTGTACCAGCAGCTCGTCCGCACGGCTGAGAAGCGCCTCAAGCCCATGATTGGTATGGAGGGAGCTCGGGGGGATGTGGGGCTGGGGGCTCATGGGGTGCCCTGGTGGTGGTGGGCGAGTGGTGCTGTGGGTTGGCATGGGTTGGGTTCCTCAATAATGGGGGCTCAGGGTTGGGTTGGATTGGATTCATCTTAAGGAGGATGTGGGGTGGGCTGGGTTCACCGTGGGGTGGGTTGGGTTGCTCTTCAGAGGACTGTAGGCTGGCTTTGGTTGAGTTGGGTTCCCCATGGTGAGGGGCTGTGGGTTGGGTTGGTTTGGGCTCCTCTTAAGTGGGCTGTGGGTTGGGTTCTGTTTCCCATGGGGGCTGTGGGTTGGATTGAAGTCCTGGGTTGGGTTCTCCACAGCCCCCTAAGCCAACACAGGAGAGCTGTGGGTTGGATGAGGTTTCCCATGGCTGGGGGCTCTGTGCTGGGTTGGCTGTGGCTCCCCACAGGTGTCTCTAGGATTGGATCTTTGGAGTATCCCAGCTCAGACGATGCATTTGAGGAGCTGAAGGGGGAGGGGGGATTTGTGCCCCCTCTGGGGACCTCCATCACCCACATGCCCCACTTATCACATCCAAGGAGCACAGCCATCACATCAGCTCCTCCATCTCCAACCAGAGATGACGTGAAGCCCACAAGCCGTGCTCTGATCATTCCTCTTCCCCCCTCCAGTTACCGCAATGCTGGAGAGTGAGACCATCCAGGGCCTGTCCTCCTCCTGCCCTCCCACCCACCGCCGCTCCTCGGCCCCCCCAGCCCACAC
>JACDJE010000387.1:705027-728220 GCA_016647715.1 Pavo muticus
AGGGGAGATGCTCCAGGCCCTTCACCATCTTTGTGGCCCTCCGCTGGACTCTCCAAGAGATCCCTGTCTTTTTTGTACTGGGGAGCCCAGAACTGGACACGGTACTCCAGATGAGGCCTTACCAGGGCAGAGCAGAGGGGGAGGATCACCTCCCTCGACCTGCTGGCCACGCTCTTTTTAATGCAGCCCAGAATGCCATTGGCCTTTTTGGCCACAAGGGCACACTGCTGGCTCATGGCCAACCTGTCCCCCACCAGGACACCCAGGTCCCTCTCTGCAGAGCTCCTTTCCAGCAGCTCATCTCCTGTGTATCTCCCCACAGATGGTGCAGCACCAGAAAGCTGTGGTGCTCCAGGCCGCTGTGAGGGGCTGGTTGGTCCGCCGGCACTACAGGCGCCTGCGCAGGGCTGTGCTCTACCTGCAGTGCTGCTACCGCCGGGCACGGGCACGCCGTGAGCTGCACCGGCTGCGGGCTGAAGCACGCTCAGTGGAGCACTACAAGCAGCTGCACAAGGGCATGGAGATCAAGGTGATGCAGCTGCAGCGCAGGCTGGATGAGCAGGTGGGTGCTGCAGCTTTCCCCCTCTGCTCTTGGGTGTCCAGGGAGCAGCGGTCAACCCGTCCCTATGGAGGTCTCTCTGTTGGAGCGCTGCATGGGGTGATAGCTGAGGAAATGGGATGCCCCGTTGCTGCAGATGGGTTCCCTTTGGGGTGAGGCGCCCACGTGCCCCCCAGTTTTGGCACTCTCTGCCCCCCAGGCACAGGAGAAGCAGCGACTGGCGGAGCAGCTCTCGGCACTGAACGCTGCTCATGCTGAGGAGGTGCAGCGGCTGCGGGAGGAGATGCGGCGGCTGCGGGAGGATGCAGCACACGATGCACAGGTGCAGCGGCTGCAGGAGCGGCTGGCCGAGCTGGAGAGGCACAGCGCTGAGAGCCGCCTGGCCCAGGAGGTGGAGGAGCTCCGGCAGGTCCGACCTGGGGCTGGGGGTGCTGGCTCTGAGCTCCGCTCTGCGCAGTGAAAGCGGTGCTGTGTGCCCACGGGGTGCCCCTGGGCTGCATCTGCCCCTCTGCTCCCTCCGCAGCGCCTGGCAGAAGTGGAAGCCGTGAAGCTGCACCTGGGGGAGGAGAGGGATGCTCTGATCCAGCGCACCTTGGAGCAGTCGCAGGATCTGGAAGGTAGAAGGGTCCCAGTGACCCCATCCTGCAACAAGACTGCACCCTCCCTGTGTTCCCGTGTGTTCCTACGGGTCCATCTCCCCACAGAGCAGCACCAACGTGCGNGTCTGTGTCTGCACGAAGGTTTTGATGAGCAGGTCGGTGGCCTGGGTGTACAGGGACAGCGCGTAGCGCAGCGACTGCAGGTCGGGGCTCTTCTCCAGGAAGGTCTTCTTCAGCCCCACACCGCCAGCGTGGAAGTATTGCTGTGGGGGGGGAGGTGTGGGGCAGGGGGGGCTCAGCGTGGTGTTCCCATGGAGACAGTGCTGTCCCCGTCCACCCCACAGCGCCCTCACCTTGATGGTGTCCAACGCCAGCTCCACCACCGCGCACTGCTTTGGGGTCAGGCTCTTGGCTTCCTCCCGCACCATGTGGTCCTGAAGGGGGGGGAGGGGGGGATCAAAGGCTCAGAGTGGGGACATGTGGGGCCATCACCTCACCCCACAGTGAAAGGGGACCTCAGAGCGCCCACCTTCAGCTTGGAGAGCTGCCCCAGCTCCTTGGCTGCGTTGAAGATCATCTGCGTGCCCTGCGGAGAATGGAGAGAAGGGGATGGCGAGAGTGAGTGGCCGGGTTGTGGGGGGGGGTTGCACCGCCTGGGGGCTCCCGGCCCCCAAACTCAAAGGGGTTCCTCTGAGCCCTTCGGGTATCCCCAGGAGCTGAGCACTCATGGCACAGCAACAGAGCTTGGGGACAGCAGGGCAGGGTGGCACTTTGGCACCAGTGACCCCATACCCCTGCTCTGTGCCCCCCAAGAGAGGGGCAAAGGGGCAAAGTTTGGGGACGGCGCTGGCACCTGGCACAGTTCCCCTGTGCCCCGTGGTGCATTTGTCCCCCCCTAACCCCAACCCCACCACTCAGCCCCAGGGGGTTCCAGACCCTGGGACTCCCCCAGGGGACACCACGGGTGGGTGTCAGCGGTCCCCACAGTGCCCCACATTGTGCCACCTCCATGAGTGGGGACACAAAGCCCCACTGGCACGACCCCAAGGAGCGCAGCCCCACAGCATGGGGTCACCCCACAGAAGCTGAGCTCCGGCTCCGTTCCAGTGTGTAATGGGACAACCTGGGGCAGAGCCATGACCACCAGCTCCCCCCCAGCACCGGCAGTTCCAGTCCCCCCCCAGCAACGAGAAACCCCACAAACCACCCCATACCTTTATTTCCTACTGCCCCCATTAACCCTTCATGGCCCACTCCTGCCTCATTAACCCTTCTCTTGCTGGCCCTGTCCCCCCCATAGGGACGCAGCTGTCACTCAAACGGAGCCCAACGGGACACAGTACAGAGCGGGACCCCCCCACCCCACAGCACATGGGGCAAGGATGGGAGGAGACGAGCTGTGTCCTTACTTCAGTGTGACTGGGCAGCTTCACCCTGCTCTGGAAAAGAAGAGCAAGGGACAGTTACTGGGGGCCCCAGTGGTGAGTGTGCCAGGTCTTAGCCCTATGGGGTGGGCTCGGTGCCCCCCACCTATGGGGCTGGGGGATGGAAGACTGCACTGAGGCAACGTGGAGCAGGAGATGCTGTCCTCTGTGGGTCACAGCATGGAGACATCGCGGGCAGGAGCTGTGGCAGTGCCAGCGTGGCTCTTTGTGGCACCCAGTTTTGGGGTACGTGAGCACCGAATGGTGTGGGGAGCACCTGGATAGGGGGAGGGCCCCCATGGATGGGGGTCTGCCTGGAGAAAGGGGAGGTCTGGGGCTCAGCGAGCTCTGCTGGGGGTGAGGTCAGAGATCCACGGGATCCCTGCAGCGCCCTGAACCCACCGCGCCCTACGCCCCAGCAGTGGGGTAGGTTTGTGCCCTCCTGTTCCGGCACCCGGCGGGATGCCGAGCCGCGTGCCCCACACCTGACACCCCACAAACCCACCCATGGGGTAAACATGGCACAACCCTCCCCCCCCCCAACACAGACGTGGGGCACTGCCCCATCCCGCACAGCTCCGGGACAACACGGCACAGAGCCACACCACACCACGCCACATCCAGACAGCACAACAAGAGGAAGCACGGACAGACCCGCTGACCACGGGGCCACCAGGGCGGCCACGGGGCGAGGACACACACGGAGCCCACGGGCTATTTACCTTCTCTGTCCCTTTGCCATGTTTTCTCAAGAGCGTGCCCTGTAGAAGCAATGTCAGAGGGTGAGCATTGGGGGACAGCGTGGGATGGGACGTGGAGGGGACATGGGTAAGGCGAGGGCATCAGTGAGCTCCTAAAGGATGGCTGGGGATGATGGGGACGGGTCCCCAGGGGGGTCAGTGGGACACCAGTCCCTGTGGGATGCTGGATGTTGCACCACTGGGGACTGGTGCCCATGGGGGTCAGTGGGACACCAGTCCCCACAGGATGCTGGGCCAGTTGGTCCCCAGTGGGATGCTGGATGTTGCACCAATGGGGAACTGGTGCCCACGCTGCGATGCTGGACCCGTGGGGGATGGTCCCTGTTGGGATGTTGAGTCAGTGAAGGACTGTGCTGGTGACTGTGGGATACCAGGCTCAGAGAGGGCTGGTCCCCCTAGGATTCTGAGTTAGCAGGGAACTGGTCCCACTGGGATGCTGGACTGATGAGCAACTGTTCCCTGCTGGGATGCTGGCTTAGTGGGACAGCAGTCTCTATGGGATGCTGGATGTTGTGCCAACAGAGAACTGATCCCAGCGTTGGGATGCTGGACCTGTGGGGGACTGGTTTCTGCTGGGAGGATGGGCTGATGAGCAACTGGTCCCCACTGGGCTCAACGGGGACTGGTTCCTACTGGGATGTTGGGTCAGGGAGGGACAGGTCCCCGTGGGATATCAGGCTCGTAGAGGACCGGCCCCATGGATTGCTGGGTCAGTGGGACACTGGTCTATCTAGGATGCTGGCCTGATGAGCAACTGGTCCCAGTTGGAATGCTGGACCCATAGAGGACTGGTTCCTGCTGGGATGCCAGGTGAGCAGAGGAATGGTCCCCATGGGAGCCTGGGCCAGCTGGTCCCCACTGGGATGCTGGATGTTGCACAAATGGGGAAGTGGACCACCACACTGGGATGCTGGAACTGCGGGGGTTGGTCCTCATTGGGATGCTGGGTCAGTGGGGGACTGATTCCTATTGGGATGCTGGGCCTGTAGAGGACTGGTCCCCATGGGATGCCACAGGGCCACACAGGGGGTTGCGAGCAGCCTCTGGGGGTGGGGTCTGGGGCACATCTGAATGAGGAGGGAGCATTAGAGGGGCTGGTTGTGCGGGGAGCCTCGGGGGGGTGGGGATGAGCAGCATGGCTGGGTCAAGCAGGGCTACCAGGAAGGGTTGTGATCTGGGGGGAAACTGAGGTATGGAGCGATGGGGGAACAGGGGGACCTTGTGTCCTACAGAGACGGCCCCAGACGGAGCAGAAGAGGACAGAAGGAAACCACTGGGTCCAAGCCGTGCAAGGGACCAGAGCAGCGCCGATCCCATACCCTGCCCAGGGAGGAGCCTCGTGCCTCCTGCCAACCTCCTGCCAACACCTCGTGCCCCAGTTGCTCCTCGCTGCAGGCGGGGAACACCTCTGCCCTCAGCCCCCACTGCGCCCACAGCCCGGCCAGACCCTATAGGGAAACTGAGGTACGCGGGGTGCAGAGCAGCCCTGCCCACCCCGATCCCACAGCCAGTGTCCCTGCCCACCCCAAACAGAGCAAGGCGGCGGGGTCAACTTGGCTGTCCCCAGACACAAAAGCTGCCCGTTGCCATCCCTTCTCCACGCTGACTCCAAATCCAGGCCGCCCTGAAGCTGTCCAACCCCAAATCCCCACTGGGGTCGGTGCCAAGCGGGCAGTGAGGGGGCGGGCAGAGCGCGGGCAGCCACGCGGGACAGGAACCGGCGAGGCCAGGACTGACACACAGCGGACAGACAGACAGACAGACATGGAGCCGCCGTACTTACAATCATCTGCCATTGAGAGGCGAGCGGAGCAAGTGGAGAGAACAACCGTGACATGAGTGTCCCCATCGGGTGTGACGTGGTGCCCAGTGCCAGAGCCCTGCCTGTCACGTTATGGTCCTCCTGTCCCCATCCCACCCGCTCCCACCTTCCCTGCCGCAGTGGGGATGCAGCCCGGGGGGGCTCAGAGCCGTAGGGTTCAGCCTCAGCCTCACACTTCCAGGGCTGGCAAACACGGTCCAGTGGGGCTTCAAACCACCTGCACGTCCCTGCCGCCGCCCCACGGCACAGCGGGCGCTGCCACTGCCCCATGGCAGAGCTACGTGTGGGGGGGGGCAGGGCCCTGGATGGGGACAAGGAGCAGGATGGGGGCAGAGCCAGCGGCACAGACACAGCGCAGAGCCCCACAGCCCTGCAGACGTGGCTCCAGGTGAGAGCCCGATCCCAGCTCTGTGACAGTGACAAAGCCCTGGGGTCACACAATTTGGGGACATCCCCATCCCTGCCCGAGAGCCCCACGTTGCTGTACGTGGGGAGGACAGACGCAGCACTGCGACACGGAGACTGCAGGAATTCTCTCTCCATACAAGAACCATTGCTGGGCTTTGCACCCATCCCTGTGTCACCCCATCCCTGTGTCACCCCATCCCTGTGTCACCCCAACCCTGTGTCACCCCATCCAAACGGTGCCAGCCCCATAGCAAAGCCCCCTCTATCCCCAACATCTCCACATTCATTTTCCCTGGACGGGGTATGGAGGGAAGGATGGCAGGACACGGCTGGATGCCTTCTGATGCCACCATGGCAGGAAGGTGGCATTCCAACAACGGGGAGCCAGAACCTACAGCCCTGAGATTGAGTCCCAAGCTCTGCCGACTGAGCTAGCCAGGCAACACCAACTTTAACTCACCCCAGCAACCCAAAACCTAACCCTAACCTGAACCCTTAACTTCAGTCCCAACCCTAACTCTAACCCAAACCCAAACCCTAACCCCTAAGCCTAAATCTAACCCCTAATCCCAACCCTAACCCTCACCCCAACCCTAACTCTGGATCCCGACTGTAACCCTAACCCCAATGCTACCCCTAACCCCAGTCCCAACCCTAACCCCTGCCCCTGCCCCTAACCCTAACTCCAGCCCCTAACCCTACATCTCAGGTGGCCATTCCTTCCTCTGTCCTCTCCCCAGCCATGAGCTGGGGACACACCTGGGGATGCCACCAACTCCTGCGTCCCATCACAGATCCAGCAGTGCCCTGCATGGCCGCAGCTCCGAGCCCCCACCCCATCCCATCACTCACCGTCTGGTCGGTGAGCGGCGGCAGCACGATGGTCTTCTCCATGGTGTTCATCACCAGCTTCCAGAGCTCCTTCAGCACGCGCTTCAGCACCGTCTTCTCACAGATCTTGGCGAAGAGTGTCAGGCTGCAGGGTGGGAATGGGGCTGACATCCCTGCGTGGCACCCCAGTGCCACCCCATGCACAGCCAACCCAACCCTATTGGCTTTCCATGCTTCAAAGCTGGGGACACACAGGGTCTGGAGGTCACGGCTGCTGCTCCAGCATGGCACCCCAACTCCACCCCATGCACAGCCAACTCAATCCTACTGGTCCTCTACGTTCCAAATTTGGGGACACAGGGTCTGGAGGTCATGGCTGATGTCCCAGCATGGAATCCCAATGTCACCTCATGCATGGCCAACCCAACCCTACTGGTCCTCCATGCTGGGGTCATGGGGGTCCCACTCACTTGCTGTCCAGGAGGTCCATGATGGGCTGCAGGACGTTGTCAGCATCCTGCGCCACGCTGCTGCAGGTGCTGGCGGGGACATTGCCAGTACCCTTCACCTGGCTCAGGATGTCCCCCATCTGCTTGACGCACTCCTCAATGTGGGGCTGGAAGCTGAGGATGGCAGTGACCAGGGGGGTCAGTGTTCCCCCATAGGACCCCCAGCATGGCCATGATCCCCAGGCCCCACGCCCCCTCACCTGGTGGCAAACACTCGGCTCAGCTCATCCAGGACGTTGTTGAGCTTCACCTGCAGCTCCTTTAGGATGTCACTGGCTTCTGTGTCCAGCTTAGGGGGGACAATTTGGGGCAGGCATCAGATCCCCTAGCCCAACGATGGGGGCTCACTGTGCGCCCCACATTCATCCCTGGGCAAGGTCTGATGTGGTGCCATGGGGTAACCCATGCAGAAATGAGGAATTGGGGACCACTCCATGGAGCAAAGCTCCATCCCCTCCACATGCCCCCCACCCTGAGACCCCCACTACGCACCTCCTTCCCCCCCATGGCCTCAAACATCTTCTCCAGCTGGACGCGGAGCTGCTGGATGTTGTTCATCAGGATGCAGGGCTGTAGGGGCAGGATTTGGGGTCAGCACCGGTGCTCATGGCTGCAACAGCCCCATGGAGCCCCCCATCCCACACAGGGTCACTGCAGCCCTGTGGCACCGGGATATATTTCAGAGACCTCCATCAGACAACAAGACTGAGGACGTGGGTCATGGGGACCACAGTGGAGCCACGTGACAGCTGAGTGACAGCCACTGCGTGGGGACAGCACGAGCAGAAGGGAGGTACATCACCACTTTCTCCTTCTCCTTGGAGCAGTATGAGGCGAAATCCTTGGAGATGATCTCGGCGTACTGCAGCAGCACATTGCTGATGGTCTGCACCCAGAGGAAGGAGGGAGAGAAGGAGATGTGAGTCCCCCAGAGGCGACGGAACCCCACAAGCATGGCGCAGTTGGGGAAGGAGTTGTGGTGGGGAAACGCCAAGCAGCACAGCAGGGTTGGGGTCCCGAGGGTATGAGACCCCTTCTAGGTGCCCACCTTGGCAAACCTCCTCATGTAGTGCCCGACTATCTGCGGGTCGGGGCACTCGAGCTTCTTGATGATCTCAAAGCTCTGGTTGAGCTGGGAGAAGACGTCCACCACGGAGCAGGAGAAGAGCGCGTGCTCCGAGGTCTGCTGGAACTGGGGGGAGAGCAGACAGGGGGCAGCGGGGTGAGGGCTCCCGGCCCCATGAGCACAAACCGGGCCCGCATCCCGTGCCCATTGACCTCACCCCGTCCTTCTTGTCGCGCTCCAACGCTCCGTGCAGGAAATCCCGCGACACCTCCTCGTTCTCATCCAACCATTGGATAACGAAGGGCTCAAACCACCTGCAACGGGTGCACGGTAAGCGCAGCAGGCGCGGGGGCACGGATCCATCCCCTGCCCACCCCCCCAGCAGCTGCACTCACGCGGGGTACTCGGGGACGCGGCTCTTGAAGGAGGGCAGCTCGGTGACGTACTCGTTGTACAGCCACTTAACCTTGAAGTGCAGGTTCATGTAGTCGGCACTCTTGCACAGGCGGTGCTTGTCGTGCTCTGCGTGGGGAAGGTGAGAGCAGGGCGGTCTCATCCAGCCCCACATCATTGGGATTTTGGGTGAGGAGGGGGGGTTGGGTGACTCCAAAAATGATGGGGAGAAGATGGGAGGGCTTCCTGGGGGTGTTGAGGAGGGGTGCAAGGGGATCGCCGTGCTGTTCAAGGTGGCACTCACCCTCCATCGCGTACTTCATGTCCTGGGCAAAGAGGTTCCACATCACCTCAGCGCTGATCTTCCCCACGTTCAGCTCCTGGGGGAACCTGGGGTGGGGTGGGAAGGACCCCACAAAGGCTTGGGGAGATGAACTCCAACCTCCGTCCATCACATGCAGCTTGGAAGCCAACCCCAAACTCTGCCCATCACACGACTTATTGAGGCCAACCCCAACCTTTGTCCATCACACAGCTTGAAGAGCCAACCCCGACTTCTGTCCATTACGTGTGCCTTGGAGAGCCAGCCCTGACTTCTGTCCACCACGTGTGCCTTGGAGAGCCAGCCCTGACTTCTGCCCTCCATGTGTGCCTTGGAGAGCCAGCCCTGACTTCTGTCCACCACGTGTGCCTTGGAGAGCCAGCCCCAACTTCTGCCCACCATGTGTGCCTTGGAGAGCCAGCCCCAACTTCTGTCCACCACGTGTGCCTTGGAGAGCCAGCCCCAACTTCTGCCCATCACACACAGCTTGGAGAGCCACCCCCAACCTCCACCCCACATGCCCCAGTTTTCCCATTGGTAGGATGGGTGTTACACCCCATGTCCAAACTCAACCTCATTGGCACCACGTGACCCTGAATGTCCCTTTCCCTATAAATCGGTGATCAATGTGTTACTCACTGGTTCAGGCAGGGCGTGTAGGAGTTCTTGTCCTCCTCAATAATGGACACGATCAGGGTGATGAGCTTGGACCAGAAATCCAGGTTTTTGATGCTGGGCCCCTGCTCCTCGGGGGGCACCTCGCCTTTCTTGTTCTGGAGCAATAGGGATGCAGTGGAGGCTCTGTTTACCCACTGGTCACCCACTGGCCCCATCGGGCCACGGTGGAGCACAGGGGGAGCATCGCCGGGAGAAGGGAAGGAGAAGGGAAGGATTTGGGGCAGCAGTGGGGTCCCACGCACCGGGTCGGTCTGGTACTCGCGGCTGTAGAGCTCGTGGCAGTTGTTGAAGATGTACTCGTAGGTGGAGTTGAGGCACGCCTTCACGCAGTCCTTCACCACCTGGCTGGCTCGGGGTGGGCTCTGCAGCTCCTGGACCTGTGTGGGACGGCGGTAGGGCTGCAGCAGGGCCAGCAGCCCCCAGCCCAAAGCTGCCCATGTGGAAGGAACAAATACCTTCATCCGGAAA
The DNA here is from genome assembly GCA_016647715.1 of Pavo muticus. Lineage (NCBI taxonomy): Eukaryota > Metazoa > Chordata > Aves > Galliformes > Phasianidae > Pavo > Pavo muticus. Next base: position 714,868 of record JACDJE010000387.1, read on the forward strand.
AAGGTGATGCTGGTCAGCAAATCCACCGTGGACTTGAGGTCCTGCAGCCGCTCAGGACTGCTGGCAGGGAAATTGTTCTGCCGGGGGAGGGAGGAGAAGAGTCACGTGTTGGGGGGTGAGAGCGGACCATATTGCCCGGGTGGGGAAACTGAGGCACAGCAGTGCCTTACCCGGTACATGGAGAGGTCGATGCGCAGCGAGTTGTGCAGCTGGTCGAGGAGTTTGACGAAGCGTTCCTTCTGCAGAGAGACGCCCCGGGGGCGGGTGAACGTGGGGATGGAGGTGGGGGCCGCCCCCTCCCCGCTGCGCCCCTACCCCAACCCTCTCATTTCTGTCCTACTGTCCTGTCATCCTTCCGTCCTGATGTCCCGCTGGCCCTCCCACCTCCACCAGCCCTGTGGTTGGGGCAGCCCACGCTCTCTGGGGCTCACTGGCAGCTCTTGGTGGCTCCAAGGCACACGTGGTCATGGCAGAGTGCGGATGGGGACCGCTCGGTGCGGGATGCACTCCTGCATCCCTTCAGCTCTCTCTGTGTGCTGGAGCAGGATGGGGTACCCCTGCCCTCCCTGGGCTTGGAGCAGAGCATGGAGCGTGCTGTAGGATTGCTCCTCCCTGTGGTGCAGCCCCAAGAGAGCAGAAAAAAAGAGTGTGGGGAGAGCAGAGTGGGGTGCTGCATTTCCAGCATTGAGGTTGAGCTGTTTCAAGACAAATTGAGGCGGATCCCGGGAGTCAGATGCTCCTGGGGCTCCTTGGGGTCTGCCCAGGCTGCATGGATGGAACGCCATGGGCTGATGGGTTCCTTTGGGGATGAGCGGCTTTAGGGCATAAATTCATCTCCCAGCCATGGGCTGACAGGATGCCAACCCACACTGGGCTGCAAATTCGGCATCTGAGCTGGAGGCAAAGCAACTGCTTTGCCCCAAATGGAGAAGCACTTTGGGTGCACCTATGCTGGGGGGGTTGGACACCCCCCAGTCGGCCGCACCAGGGCCGGGCTGTCCTGCAAACCTTCGGAGCCGCGCTCGGTCCCCGGCACCCAACGGCTGCAGCGCGCTTAAATCGGACCCGCCAGGTGCTCGGGGATAAAGCGGCACGGCCGGGCACTTTAGGACCCAACCTTTAGGCTCTCTAAAAAAAGAGAAAGAAACAAAGTTTTTAAAACCCTCCACGTTAAGAGAAAAAGGTGCTTTTTTAATTCTTTCCTGTGGTCTCCTCCTGCCGCACGGCTCTCGCTACCCTTCGCCCTAACCGAGGCTGGGCTCCGACCCCATAGCGCCCGCACAGGGGGGACGCAGGGGCAGCTGGGGTGGGAGCACAGCCCCCTCCTCGCCCGTATCCCCGTGGGTGCGCCCATCCCCGGAGCAAACTCAGTGTGGCACCCGTGGGTGCTGGCACAGCTGGGTGAGTTTGCGGCGGTTTGGGATCGCACCCGGTGCGCGTGGGGCCGTGCAAAGCTCCCGCTCAGCAGTGGCCTTGTGAACTGCATTGCCCCCCCAGCGAGGGCACTCCGACCCAATCAGAGTAATGCTGTGAGCAAATTTTGACACACTCGAGCAGAAAATTTCCGTCCCATAACACAAGAGAGGGGTGAATCTCGGTGCCAAAACCCCACTGCCCCGCGCCGTCGGGTGGGGAGCTGCCTTGCGCGGCCCCATTCGCCCCCTTTTTGCCCCCCACCCCCTCCCCAGAGAAGAGAGAAGAAGAAGGAAGGAGTGTTTACGCACCATCGGACTTACCCCGAAATTGGAGGCGGCAAAGCGGTCGGAGGCGGAGACGTTGGTGGAGGCGGTGGTGTGGGCGTAGTAAGCGTTGATGTTGGCCAGGAGGGTGCTCATCACCGCCGGCACCCCCGGGCACATGTATTTGGAGGAGAGGCAAGCAAAGTGCCTGGGGGAAGAAGCGGGAGACGTGCTGCTTGTCCGGGGGGCGTACACTGGGAGTGGGGCCTTTGGGGTACGTGGGGATGCGCGCACACGGGCACCGAAGGCAAGGCTGGGAGCGCAAAGGGCAGCAAGACGCAGGGCAGCACAGGACTCACGTCATGGCCTGGTAGATGGATTCCACCCCATAGCGCATGGCAAACTCGTCCACGATCTCCTGCGCCGTCTCATCGAAGTACACCTTCCAGGCGTCGTCCCCCTTGGCGTCGGGGATCTTCACCACGCCGTTGTTTTGTAAATCCGTCACGAAGTGGAAAAGGTTCTGGGGGCACACAGGAGGGTCCCCTTACAGCTCCGGGGTCGGGGGCAGCACGGTGTGGGTGCTGGGGTCCACGTGGCGCTCACCTCGTGCAGACACGTGTACTGCACGTGGTAGGGGGCCACCTTCTCCTCGCCCTTGATCTCCACGCTGATGTGCAGCCGGATGGCTCCCGACACGGCCGACTTGTCCGTCCGCTTGTCTAGGGGGGCACAGAGAGCGTGAGACCCCCAGAGCAGCCCCAAAACCGCCCCATTGCAGAGGGTCCAGGGCACAATGGGACCCCTCTCTGTGCCTCAGTTTCCCCATGATCCCAATAGGAAATGATGCTTTTGGCCGCATCCCCCGCCCCTTCACAGTAGGGTGAGGGTTGCACCCCGGCACAGCACTCACCCAGGTTGTACCAGACGTCCATCTCCCCGCTCAGCGTCCGCACCTCGATGATGGTTTGGCCCAGGAAGTCGTCGGACTCCCTCTTGAAGCGCTGCTTGACGCGGGACTTGATGTCATCATCCTCATCCCAGACACGGACTTTGATGCGGTCGGAGGAGTTATGGCACTCACTGCAGGGAGAGGGGGGTGGGGACCAGGGTGGGTGGGAAACGTGCCTCAGTTTGCCCCAAAACAGCCCCGTCTCCCACGGGCCCCCTGCCTGACAGCTCCCTGCCACCCCACCACCCAACTTACAAATGGAAGTTCTCCTCCCAGACCGGGTTGAGGTTGCCATAGATGGTTTTAGTCCTTTTTTTCGTCTTCCCAACCTGGACGGTCACATAGGGGTCACTGGAGCCCGTCTTATCCTTTGCTTGCAGGCCCTGGGCACAAACCACTGCAGCGAGGCACGGCACAGCGTGGCACAGACACCCATCCACACCAACCACACGTGGCACAGAGGAGAGAACAAACGAAGAGCAAAGTCAGTGCTGCGACCATGCTGAGGTCCCCGCGCTGAGCACCCAGTGTCCCCATGGCGTCCCCCAAAGCTGCTCTGCAGCTGGGACACACAGCATCCTTGTGCACAGGGGTGGTGACATCTCCAAGGGCTGGAGCTGTTGTATCCCCGCTCTCACCCCAAATGCTGTAGCTTATGGGGGATGCAGTTAGGGGAGGCAAGAGCTGCGCCCACAGGCATGTCCCACCATGGGAGCAGCGGGGATGCATTGTCCCCATAGGGGGTGATGTACCCGTGATGCTGATCTTGGCCGACCACTTGGAGGTGCCATCCAGGACGCTCTGCTTCACCGCCTTCATCTGCTGCGTGTGCGTGGTCTTGGTGACCCCGAACACCTCCTGGATCAGCTCGAAGATCTCCGGCTTGTTGCGCTCGCGGATCTTCATGCGGTCCTTCAGCACCATGATGATGTTCTGCGTGCGGTCCTCAGCTCCGTGCTTGGAGCTCTTCTCCGCCGCCCCTGGGGGAGGGCAGGGACAGGTGGCACGGGGGGACAGATCATAGAGTCATCACACACTCGTAGAACAGCCTAGGTTGGAGGGGAGTTAAAGCCCATCCAGCTCGACCCCCTGCCGTGTGTTGGGTGCCCCCCACCAGATCGGACTGCAGTGAGGTCTCCCCAGAGCCAAACACCCCCAGCCCCATCAGCTGCTCTCCGTAGCAGAGGTGCTCCACGCTCTGAGTGTCTTCATGGCCCTCCTCTGGTCCCATCCCACAGCTCCACGTCCCTCCTGTTCAGGGGACCCAGAGCTGGACACAGCACTGCAGCTGGGGCCTCACGAGGGCAGAGCAGAGGGGACAGTCCGCTCTCTGCCCACTGCCCCCAACCCTGGAGAGCTTTACCCCACTCCCATGGCACATCTGTGCTGCTCACCCCAAGCACACAGAAGGACCCCACCTCCCAAATCACCGCCACCTCCCTCCATGCCACCCCACAGCGATACGGGACGGGGAAGCAGATGACAGCTTACTCTGCAGGCAGTCAGCATTGAGCAGGTCCTGGCACTTCTCGTGGCACTTGACCCCGCACTCGGCGCAGCGCATGCCCTGCCGGGCGATGCCCCACAGCAGCCCCTCGCACTCGTAGCAGTAGGTGGGGGTGGTGGCCGTCCACACCTCGAAGTTGTGGGGCGTGGTGCAGGAGATGGGGTACACTAAGGCTTGCAGGGTCTTCTTGTAAACATGGTTTTTCTGGGCGAGGGGGGAACAGAGAGGGAGAAAAGCTCCTGAGTTAGAGAGGTGGCCACATGGGCACTGCCATCCTGACCCCACTGACAGCATCCCCCTTGCTGCCATCCCAACCTCTTTGAACATGACCCCACTGCTGCCATCCCAACCCCAGTGATTGTGTCCCTATTGCTGTCATCCCAATCCTTTGACCGTGGCCCCATTGCTGCCATCCTGACCCCACTGACCATGTCCCCACTGTAGCCATCCCAACCCCTTTGACCGTGGCCCCATTTGCTGCCATCCTGACCCCACTGACCATGTCCCCACTGTAGCCATCCCAACCCCTTTGACCGTGGCCCCATTGCTGCCATCCTGACCCCACTGACCATGTCCCCACTGTTGCCATCCCAACCCCTTTGACCGTGGCCCCATTGCTGCCACCTCCCAGCACCTACCAGCTCCTCATTGTTCAAGGTGCTGGAGGCCAACGCGGATGTGATTCCCGCTTTCCTGGACTGGACCAAGGACTGTAGGAAAGAAACAGAGTTCCCAGTCCAGCACAGCCCCTCTGCATAAATCCAAGGCCCCTTGAGACCCCTAACAGAGCACTCACCATTGCCTGCAGGCAGCCAGGGCGAGCAGGGAACAAAAATCCATCATTAGGAGCTACGTCACAGCATAACCCCAACCCTAAACCTGCCATGGCCCACCAGTTGATCCCCACCCACTCCCACCCCACTGCTAACCACAACCCAACATCCCAAAACCCCGACACCGACACAGCACAGCAGAAGCATCAGCGGCCGCCCCAAGCGGGCTGGGGACGGGGACAGCGCGGGGGGACAGCAGGGTGGGATGGGGCAGGGTTGGGGACAGCATGGGGATGCCCTGGGGAGGGCACACAGTGTAGGGAGAGGTGATGAAGGGCACCTAATTGTGGGTGCAAAGGGCGTCTGATTGCTGACATTGGTGTCTTTAGTCAGTGGAGAGGTGACAGCGTGGGGACACTGTGTGACATAGGGGCTGGGTTGAGGTCCCAGTGAGGGGATGGCACAGCCCATGGTGACAGTGGGGACGGGAGCACGGGGTCCATAAAGGCAGTGTTATGGCACCCGTGGCACCACCTGAGCTATGGGGTGGTGGGACAGGAGGGGACAGGGGACACGTCTGTGCCCTGCGGCACCGGCCAAGATGAGGACACCGGATGCCTCAGTGTCGGGACCCTGCAGCTCCGTTAAAGGGAAGCACCCTTGGGTGGGCAGCGCCGTCCTCCTGGTCCAGGCCACCCCAAATCCACCTGCGACCCCAAACCCCCCCCCCAACCAGGAGCAGAGGTCCGGCCGCCCCCAAGGGCGCTCTCCCTTTAACCCCTTCATCCCGCGCTCACCAGATCGCTGACTAGAGGGAGAGATTTGCGTCCGGGCTTAATGTCGGGCATGCTGTTAATGCAGCGCAGAAACCTTACAGCCGCCCCCCTACAGCCGGGGATGGCCAAGCCAGGTTGGAGGAGAGAGAACAGAGAACACAAGCCATGTTAGAGGCGGCAGCGGGGCGCGGGCGGCGCGGTCCAGCGGGAGCGAAGCCGGCGGCTGTAGGGCGCAAGGCGTTATAGGAGGAACCTCACCAAATCGCTAACTAAAGGGATGGGTTTTCGCTTGCGTATGTCCGGCATGCTGTCTATAATGATCAGCCCGCCGCCAGGCCTGCAAGAGAGAGGAGAGTCAGCGGGGGATCGGGGGGACTGAGGCAGGGAGGGAGCCGGGCGCTCCTGGGAGCGGCGCATCCGTCGGGCGCTGGACGCTGTGGGGCACTGGGGGAACGATGCGGCTTTCCCCGCCGTATTGAGCTGTTCTCCTTTGGTGGTGCAGTGGGAAATGCAGTGAAAAGCAGCCCTTGGGGTTGGGTTCGGGTTTTTGGTGCAGAGTGGGGCTGCTCGGGGGACGCTGGGGCTTGGGGAGCCCCGCGGCATCACTCAGGACCCGTGTAGCAGGAGGGATGAGGGAGCTCTGTGTCCCTGACCCACTCACCTCCTCGTCGTCCCCTCGGTGGTGGCTCTTGGGGACATGGAGCAGTGCCTGGGGACATCTCCAAAGCACTGAGTGGCCAGCATCCAGCCCCAAAATCCACCATCCAACCCCATACAGCCCCAAGACCCAGTATCCAAACCCAACACTGGGTATCCAACCTGATAATCTGCCATCCAACCTGAAAACCTGCCATCCAGACCCAAAGTCTGGCCCCAGCCCGCGGGGTCCAGTCCCCCACAGCTCTTCCCAGCCCCCCAGAATGCCGACACCGCTGCCGTGGGGGCAGCCCCACGTTCCATAGGTACTCACCCGCCTTTGAACCAAAGCGATTTAGCTTCTCCATCGCCTTCCCCACGAGCCTGAAAAACACGGGGTGGGCGTCACAGACATGGCACTGATCACCAGTGGTGGGCAAAAGCCTGGTCCTGAAAGCATGGGGCTATAAAACGTCATCAAGTATCTACTGTGTGCAGGGGGAGAGGGAACCAACCGGCCCCAGAAGCTCGGCGTAGGATTCGGGTGGGACGGATGCACTGCGCAGAAGTGCAGCTCTGGGGAACAGCACTGGGAAGGTACAGGGGAGAATGCGGGGGTTGGGTGTGTGTAGGGACCCCCGAAGGAGCTTTGGGGGGAAAAAGGGAGGAAAAAGCCAATTGTTCCTCCCTTGTAGGGCGGTCCCTGCACACATGTGGGCACACGGGGAAGGCACACCGGTTCCATCGGACATGCTTACCTACAGCCCTCCCCTGCGGGAAGGGGAGACGCGGGCGCAAGGACCATGGTGGTGGAGAACTGAAAAGTGAAGCGGTGGGGAGGGGGCGAATCCAGAGCCAAAACAAAAAGAAAAGATGGAGGATGGAGTCTAAAAACAGAACAAAAAAGTGTCAGCGCAATGCAGGGACGGGGCGAGGGGATGGCATTGGCATGCAGCACACGTGGTGACAGTCCGCAGTGGTCCGTGCCCCTTATGGGGCCATCAGTGGGTCCCCGCTGCCCCCTGGGTGTGGGTGTTTGTGGGGCGGGCAGCGGGGTGCTCACCTCCTGCAGCTGCAGGCAGACCTTGTTGAAGGCTCGCAGCCAGTTGGCTTTGGCTCGTGCTTTGGGGTCCTGCACCTCTGCTTCCGCCGGCTCCCTGCGGGGACATGGTGCACTCACTGCCTGCACGATGCTGGGGTTTGGGATGGTCAGGTGTGGGGATCCCTATGGGTTCTGAGGAAACGTGACCGTGGGAAATGCTGTTTTCTAGCAGGGAGAGCTCTGCAAAGGCAGCGGTCCCAAGCAAAGGCAGAGCCTCCTCTCCCTTGGGGAACCCTGACTTGGCACCCGGGGGAGATGGAAGGATCCAGCCTGGAGCAAGGTGACACTGTGAGGAGACACATGGATTGCGTGTCTTCATCCTTCTTGGGATCACAGGCATGGAATCATAGAGTCATGGAGTCATGGAATCAGACTCAAAGTGTCATGGAATCATGGAATCATGGAGTCGTGGAGTCGTAGAGTCATGGAATCCTGGAGTCAGTCATGGAGTCATGGAGTCATAGAGGCATGGAATCCTAGAGTCAGACACGGAGTCATGGAGTCGTAGAGTCATAAAGTCATGGAATCACAGAATCATGGAATCACAGAGTTGTAGAGTCATGGAGTCATGGAGTCATGGAGTCATAGAGGCATGGAATCAGGGAATCATAAAGTCATAGAGGCATGGAATCATGGAGTCATGGAATCATGGAATCATGGAGTTACGAAGTCATGGAGTCATGGAGTTGTGGAATCACAAGTCATGTAATCACAAAGTCATGGGATCATGGAATCACGGAATCATGGAATCACAGAGTTGTAGAGTCATGGAGTCATGGAGTCATGGAATCATGGAGTCATGGAATCACAAAGTCATAGGGTCATGGAATCATGGAGTCATGGAATCATGGAATCATGAACTCATGGAGTCATGGAGTCAGAGGCGTGGAGTAATGGAGTCATGGAATCAGGGAATCATGGAGTCATGGAGTCATGGAGTCATAGAGGCATGGAATCAGGGAATCATGGAGTCATAGAGGCATGGAGGCATGGAGTCATGGAATCATGGAGTCATGGAATCATGGAGTCATGGAGTTGTGGAATCACAAAGTCATGTAATCATGGAGTCATAGAGTCATGGAATCACAGCCTTAGGATCATGGAATCACGGAGTCATGGAATCAGAGTCAAAGAATCATAGAGTCACAAAATCACGGAATCATAAAGTCGTAGAATCAAGAAAGCATGGAATCATGGAGTCATAGAGTCATGCAGTCATAGAGTCATACAATTATGGAAACATGAAACCAGAGTAATAGAGTCATAGAATCATGAAGTAATGGAGTCATGGAATCATAGAGTCGTAGAGTCACAGAGCCATGGAACCATGGAGATAGGGAAACATGGAGCCATGGAATCACAGAGCTGTAGAGTCATAGTATCATGGAGTCATGGAATCATGGAGTCATGGAGTCAGAGTCAAAGGATCATAGAGTCACAGAACAGTGGAATCATGGAATCACAGAGTCATAGAATAATGGAATCATAGAGTCATAGAGACAGAGTTACAGAGCCATGGGATCACAGAGTCATGGAATCAGAGTCAAAGGATCATAGAGTCACAGAATCAAGGAACCATGGGATCACGGAGTCATGGGATCACAGAGTCATAGAATCATGCAGTCAGAGAGTCACAGAATTATGGAAACACAGAGTCAGAGTAATAGAGTCGCAGAATCATGGAATCACAGAATCACGGAATTACAGAATCACAGAATGGCTCGGGTTGGAAGGGACATTAAATATCACCCAGTTCCTAGCCCATCTGCTGAGCCAGGCTGTCCTTCAAGCATTTCCCACCACGCTGGGGCTGGGAGCACCTGCCCAGGGATGACTTCCAGTTCTTTTCCTCCTCTCTTGCAAAATCCAGATGGGGAAGAAAAGGAGAGGAACGCTTTGAACGCTTTGAACCTGCCAGGATCCCGCAGAGCCCGGTGTGACGTGGCGGTGGGAATGGTGCCCGGGCCAGTTCAGGAGCCCCTGTAGGACCTCAGCCCTGTTTGTGGGGGTCCTCAGCATGGGACAACCATGGGGCTGCCCACAGAATGGGCTCTGCAGGCAGACCTGAACCGAGGGCCGCCACCAAGCTGTGTCACGGATCCAGGGCGTCCCCAGCCACGCTTCAGGACAAATCCCCTCCTACCTCTCATCCAGTTTTGTGGGCTCAGGTTCGGGTGCTGGCTCCTGCACCGGAGCTTCGTCTTTCTGCACCTCTGGGGTCTCCTGTGGGGCAGATGTATCCTGCTCCTCCTTCCTCTCCTCCTTCCTCTCTTCCTTCCTCTCCTCTTTCCTCTCCTCTTTCCTTTCCTGCTGCTGTGGCTTCACCTGCGGGACCTGCTGCTGCTGCTGCTGTGTTTTCTGTGCTGAGGGATAGGTGTCGCGCTCAGGGGCTTCGTAGCCACCCGGCTCCCGCAGCTCTTCCTCCTCCTCCTCCTCTTCCTCCTTGGGGTAGCCCTCCTCATTCTCACTGTAGTCCTCATTGAACTCTTCCTCCTCCTCCTCCTCCTCCAGGTAGAGGTCATCGTCCTCATCCTCCTCCCAGCGTGGCGAGTCCTTGCGGTAGCTGACGGAGCTGTGGCAGGAGTGGTAGGAGTCGCCGTCCCGCTCGTCCAGCTCTGAGTCCCTCAGGCTCTCGTTCTCGAAGTCCTCGCTCAGCTGGGAGCTGCCTTGGCTCAGCTCGGCCGACGAGGCGTAGCGGCTGCTCCCCGTGGGGCTGCAGGGTGAGGGGACAAGGAGGGGGTTCCCGTTGGTCCGTGTTGTGGCACCGCCTGCCCCATGTCCCCTCAATACCAAGGGGGTGGGTGGGGCCGGCATGGAGGGGGCTCCCACCAGGACGTGGTCCTGGATGGGCTCCTTGTACTGGCAGACGATGACACAGACCCCAGCTTGGGTGCTGGGGGGTCCGGACCTTCCTGACTGTCCCCTCAGCTTGCCCCTGCCATGGGGTGGGGCACAGCGTGGCCATGTGGCACACACAGCCAGATCCAGGCTCCTGCCCTCCGTCCTCCAAATTTGGCCCCTAACCCCATACCCGATGGCCTGGTGCTCCTGCACCCGTCATAGGCACTCCAAATCCATAGGCACCACTCTCTAAGTGTACCCCATCTCCAAGTGCTCTCCTTTCTATGGGCGTCTCACCAAGAGCACCCCTTCTCCAAGGGTACCCCCTCTCCTAGTGCACCCCCCTTCTGTGGACACCTCCCTATGGACACCCTTCTTCTCCAAGGGCATCTCCTCTCCTACAGCATCCTCTCTCCATGGGCATCCAAGGGTACCCCCTTTGTATAGACCAATCATTCCCTTGCCCTGGGGACCTCCCTTTGCTCTTACTATTGGGCCAGAGCCTTCTCACCGCCCCCTCCCCGCTGCCCCCTAACCAGCACCCCGCTCTCACTGCTGCCTGCACCCACGGGTGCAGTGGGGCAGAGGGACTCCTTGCACCCCGAGTGCTCCTGGGGGTGGGGTGTCCCGGTGGCCGCGTGGCTCTGGGGACTCACATAAGCACACATGCAGACAGGACAGGGACAGGGACATGCCTAGGAAGAGGCCGACACCACGTCTCCAGCCAGGGCTCGGTGTGGGCGAGGGGGGCACGGAGAGGGAACGGGGGAAGCTGGGGAGGGGGCACTGGGAGGGGACGCTGGGGACACCCAGGGGTGCAGGCATCATCCAGGCTCCTTGGGGAGGGGGCTCGGGGCAGGGGGTGCAGGAGACATGGCTCATGCCTGGCCTGATCCTGGCCCTTGGGGTCTCAAATGGCTGCAGGGAGAGCTCCAGTGCGCAAGGTGACCGGGGACGCAGGTGGTGTTGGTACCCCCACGTCACCACGGTGGGGAGCAAGTGGCACCACGACCCGTGCTCACCCCCAGCGCCAGCTCCAGGAGAGCAGCAAAAAGGGGCAAAACCCTCCGAGCTTCCTCACGCCGCTCCCGCTCTGCGGGGCGAAGCCTCCCTTGCCGGGACTGGTGTTGGCCTCACCGCGGCTGCAAGGGGCGAGCACAGCACTGTGCGAGGACGGCACACGGCACACAACGAGGTAACGACCCACCTATCCGATAGGTCTAAGGACCGCCTGCTCTCAAGGGAAGGCTGGCGGCTGGTCCGCCTGCTGGACGCCGAAGCGGATTCAGCGTCGCTGCGCCCGTTTGGGGCAGAATCTACGCTACCGTAGCGTCTGCCGGGGAGGAGAGGAAGAGGATGGTCAGAGAGGTCCCACCACCGCCCGTCACCGCGCTGTCAGCTGGGGGCGTTGCCTTGGGGGCTGCGTCCTGGGGGCTGGCACCGTGTGCTGGGACCGCAGGGCTCGTCCCCTCCTGCCCTATGGCCACGTTGGGGTTTGGGGTCAGCGGTGGGGACAGAGGGGGGGGGTTGAGCCCACAGAGCTTGCAAACTCCTCCATCCATCTCCAGCGGTGAGGAGGGGCTCAGGGCTGGCACCTTCCTCTTCCTCACCTCTCCGCCAAGCGCGATTTCCCCGCTGACCACGGGGTGGGAGCAGCGGGGGGGGGCGGAGGGGGTGCCGGCTACCAGGGCTACCTGATGGGCCGCTGGTCGGAGTAGTCCATCTCGTAGCTCTGCATGGAGTCGGTGTAGGAGTCGCGGGAGCTCTGCTGCTGGTGCCGCATGGGGTATTGGTGCACCGAGGCGTTGGGCTGCGAGGTGGTGTAGTAGGGTGGGGGGATGCTGTTGCTGGTCTCGCTGCGGTAATCGCTATCCCGGTCATCCACCGTGCTGTCGGGATCGTCGTCTGCAAGGGGGCGCCATGAGCGGGATGGGGACACCCCAAAACCACCCCCAGTGCGTCCCCATATGTGAGGGAGGATGCGGGGATACTCACTCTGCTGCTCTCCCCAGCCGAAATAATTCCAGTTGCCTACAAAGAGAAGGGGCGGAGGGGGTCAGGGCGGTGGTGCGGCAGCACCAGGAGCTGCCCCTGCCCGGTGTGGTGGCGCCGGGATGGGCTGGGGGCAGCGGCTGGGAGCGGTCACGGTGGCACCGAGCTGTGCTGTGCACTTACAGCACTGCGAGCCGTGCACGGGCAGAGGCTTCTCCTGCTCCTCCTGGAAGGCGTACTGGGGGGGGACAAGGACATGAGGGCTGACTGCAGCCCCCCCTGCCCCGCCCAGCCCCTGTGCTGGGACCCCCCCTTACATCGTCCTGGTCCCGCATGGCGTTGAGCTGCTCCAGCTTCTTTGCCCAATACCTCGCCTCCTCCTCGGGGATGTCTGGAAGGAGAGAGACCCCCATAGGTGCACAGAACACCCCCGGGGCGGGATTGGCCCCGCAGAGCACGGGGTTGGGGTGAGGAGGGGGCACCCACCCAACGGCAGCTCAAAGCGGGTGTCCAGGAGGATGCGGTGGAAGGTGGGGTCCTTGGTGCCTGAAATCTCATTGTCGGTCATAATGACCTGCGAGTCGAGGGTCAGCCATTCCCCGGGGCCCTCCTGTGGGAAGAGGGGGCTCAGGGGGGGCACCGGGACACCCCCAGCACCCAAGTGAGCCAAGCGTCCCACTGTGGGGTGTCGCTGCAGAGCTAATGAACACCCCAAATCAAGGAGTTCCCCCTCCACGCAGGGATGGGGATGGCCCCCCTGTCTCTTGGGGTGAACCGGGGGGGGTCCTACCTCGTTGGACTGCCGGATGGTGCGCAGTGGGATCCACACCGTCCCCACCATGGTGTCCCAAATCAGGCCCTTGTTCCACACCTCCACTGTCAGGCCCAGGTCCAGGCGGTTGATCTCGCTATGGGATGGGGGAGAAATTGGGGTCACCCCCTCCCCTTCTGCCCCTCCGTCCCCCAGGGCTCAGCTGGGGCTGAGGTCAGGGGGAGCAGCAGGGGTGGGGATGCAGGGAGCGGTAGGGTGGGGGGTCCCTATGGGGATGATGCAGGGAGCAGCAGGAGTGGGGGGACCACGAGGTCCCTACAGGG
>JACDJE010000423.1:0-103928 GCA_016647715.1 Pavo muticus
TGACGTGTAGGGGCAGGTAGCCGGATTAGAGTGTTAACACTTTAACTCCCAATGCACTACATGATGTTATGATGTGGAATACTGAAAAACCAAAAATCACAAAACCATGACAGGCTATTAAGGGGCTGATCCGAGCCAATACCCTCCACTCTGTCAGCTATCTCCAGCCTCTCTCCTGTAGTTATAGGACTTGAATCAAGGCCAGGATGGTAAGGGGGAGGGGGAACGCCATTCCATAGAGGAAAGCAAGTTTAATCCTAGGGAAAGGTACAGGGAGTAAATAGCTTAAAAGATACCATCTGGGGTTTCTCTGTTCTTCTTTATTTACAGAATTTCGTCTAGCCGTGATTAACTGCTGTACTCCCTAAATCCCACAAGCAGCATATGTGGGCTCCTCCTCCAAAGCAAAACAAAACAAAACAAAACAAAACAATAAAACACTAAATAAAGGAGTTCTACTGTTTATGTGCACGTTTGAAGCCTGACAAATGCGATCCTCGTCTGACGCGTATTTTGGCCCAAATACCGATTCCCTGCAATTGGTTATTCAGGCCATACAACAACACAATATCTCATCATTTTCTGTTTATCCTTATCCCTGGTTCTTGAATTTCTCTTCCAATTTTTCATCATACTTCATAAAGGACTTATAGCAGGCACTGCTCCAGGGGCCCTCTGTCCCCCACCTTGTAACTCTTATTCCCCATTTCTCTCAGCAACCTCTGGTCGTGCTACTGCAGGAACTGCTCTTCTGCAGCATCGTGCACACCAATTCTCAGTTCTAGAGAATGAGGTGTACCATCAAGCAACCCTTTTTGCAAGATGTTTGCATACAGAAGAGTCCCAAACCTCGACCTCCAAGGCAATACTTAATCACACATGATTGTTCTTACCTTGGTCTGTACACAGAGTTGCCAGGAATTATCAGGTCACTCACACAACACCGCAGTGCCTGCTGTCCGTCCCTATCCCCCAGCTGTTCACAGATCTTGCCTCTTAAAAACATCCTCGGGTCCACAGCCGGCTCCGTGATGGACCACCGCTGCCAACCCACAGGGCCACAGAAATAAGAGCAGGGTGCACCGTCCTGTGCTGTAGAGGCGGAGGCCCACCGCAGGCGACGTTGTTCCCGGGTTTCGGCATCAAACTGTGAGAAACACACTCAAGATCAAACATTTCTAATCAGGCAAAGATCTCTGTGAAGAGCAGTTTATTCATTATTGCAATAATGGGTGCACACCCCTTACTGACAAGGGAGAAGTTGCACAACTAGTCAGTGAGATCCATTCCGTTACATACCCTGGGTCCGACGCAGGTAAAGCCTCTCCTGGCACTCATTGGTTGAGCATCTCAGACTCACAGTCTTCCGACGCTGTTGCTACCTTACATTTCCATACAATGTCTGTTACCAACCCACTGTCTTTGGGTATGCTTTGTACTTTTTATGGTGACAGGAGGACAACATTTTCAACAGTTAGCACACTCATTCTGTCCTGTACCAGACTCTCCCCTCCCTATATATTTACCTTACCTAGTGCCTGTGCCAATTCTACCTAGGTCAGAACGCCCCAGTCTCAACTTTACTCTGTTCAGGAGCTTTCTTTGTGAAAGGCCACTTATCCTATGCTACATACAGAAATACTGGAAATTTCCACTGCAAAAACACAATCTACCTCTCACAGCATTCAGGGTTACCCTTTTGTGCTAGGGTTAAGGGTTAAGAGCGTTACGCCCTAGAACTGATAGGCTGGACCATAAAACTGCAGGGTGTCAGCAGGAAAATCCAAATTTTGAAAGATCTAAAGTTGTGATCCCTCAGAATGGATATTTGGACCCCAAACCAAGGCTTTGGACCCTAAAATTCAGGCCTTAGCCCCTAAAATGAGGCTTTGAGCATTACAAATATGGATATGTCTTGTCATTCAGTCTTCGGATCCCCGAAGAGGAGGCTTTGTGGTATGAGAGCCAGGCTTTGGACCCTGAGAATGTGACACTGAGCCTGAAAAGTGAGGGTGATAAAAAGTGGCCTTATATCCTCAGTGGAGGCTCTGAGTCCTGAAAACAAGGACTTGGAGCCTAACAATGAGGCTCTGGTCTACCGAAAAGACCTTTTTGACCCTGTTACTATGTTTTCTAGCTACGAAAAGAATTCAGAGCTCTAAGAGAGTTTGTGTCCTAAAAATGAAGGTTGGTACCTCCAAATGAGGCCAAATGAGGCTTTGGGCCCCAAGAATTGTTGTTTGCTTTTTTTCAGCCTAAAACTGAGGCTCTGACCCCGAATAAAAAAATGGGTCAGGAGCCTGAAATTGTGAAGATTTTTACAGCCTGGAAACGAGGTCCCTGGGCTCAAATCTGGGACTCTGGACCCCGAGAATGATTCTTTATGCCATAAACAGCTCATGTGCATCCTAAGTGAACTGAAGAGACGAAGCTGAGAAACTTAGCCAAATTTAGTTACTGTTCAGTCAGGTATTCTTTCTTAGTGACACCGGGAAGCAATGGGGATATTTCCACGATAAGCGCTTCAAAGATGACATGATTCAGAGCCCATTATATTTCCACGGATAGTACATATTCATCAATTACCTGTGAGATAATTAACATATATACACACCTATATTAACATATATACACACCTATCTCAGGCAGTGATTTATGATGTTACCAGTCTTCTATTCCAGGGTCTCTGCTACCATCTAGCGTCCTTTTAGCATCATGACAGCTTTTTCTTTCATCCAGGGGTCTTCCTCACTCACCCTCCAGATGAATTTCCTTCACTGATGCATGCTCTGTAGGAGGGTGCCTATTATAAGTTATTTATAGGTACTAAAATCGTAACATTTGCTCACTCAGCACTTGGCTGCTATTTCTGGACATCTGCTCGTCCTTGGATAGAGGTAAGTTTGGCAACCTGTCCTTTAATGATAGCACTGGAACTTAAGCGTCGGTGTTGGAAGATAAGGAGGATGGAGAGGAGTACCTTGATGCCTGCCTGTTGTGTCCCAACCTACTCCCCGGGTGAGACAATTCGGCCTTGTGTGGAGGCCCTAGCTTCTTTTCATGTTTGATAAGCCTACTCGCATCATTTCTTCATTGTGTTTCGTTTGCTGAAGCTCTCTTGTTAAAACCGAATAGCCTTACAACGCACTTTCTAGTCTACAGTGCTATCCATAACTATTCACAACATCTCAAAGCTATTACAGCTTTGCAAGCAAAAACTGATCACACAATACAACAATTCAACAGCTATATTTCTAAGAATACTAAAATATAGGGTGTATTTACTTCCTCAAATCATAAGGAAAAGACACGGGGCTCTAAAACAGTGACAGGGACAGCGCCTTCCCTTGCCAGCCCAGCGCCCTTGCTCTGCGGAGGGCTGAGGAACAGAACGGAGCAACAGCACGGCTCATAGCAGCGCTGAGCTGGTGGCACAGACATCCCCGCCCGGAGGAGGCACCGCCCCGGAGGTGGGGCGGGGCCGGGGGCCACGTGCGGCGGCAGCATGGCGGCGGC
Organism: Pavo muticus; assembly: GCA_016647715.1. NCBI lineage: Eukaryota > Metazoa > Chordata > Aves > Galliformes > Phasianidae > Pavo > Pavo muticus. The sequence continues at coordinate 3,517 of JACDJE010000423.1, forward strand.
GGGGCGGCGGGGGAGAGTGGCGCGGGGGAGAGTGGCGCGCGGGGTCGCGGCGGGGCGGCGCCGGCTGTTGCGGGTGGCGGTGAGCGTGGGGCCGGGTCGGGGTGGACGGGCCAGTTCTGAGCGCGGTTTAGCTCTGACGGTGCCGCCGCATCCCCCCAGGGCCCAGGCACCGAAGGGAAGCCGCGGCCGGCGCCGCCCCGGAGCCGCGACGAGGAGGTGTCCAGCGAAGAGGAGGCGGAGAGGTGAGCGGTGCTCCCGGGCCTCTCGGGGCTCCCGGGGCTCGGCGCGGAGCTGACGCGACTCCGGCAGCTCGGCGGCGGGGCGGCGGCGGGAGGAGGCAGCGGCCGAGGAGGAGGTGGCGGAGACGCCGCAGGAGAAGAAGCTGCGCCTGGCCAAGCTGTACCTGGAGGAGCTACGGCAGCACGGTGAGCGCGGGCGGCGGCGGGGCCGGTCGGCGGCGGGGCGGGTGGGGTGGCCCTGAATCCCGTGCCTATCGCAGAGGAAGAGCGGGCGGAGGAGGAGCAGGCAGCCGCGGCTTTCCCCGGAGACCTCGTCGGCGAGCGCCTGAAGGAGGCCGTGGTGAGTGGGGGGGGGCGGCGGTGGGGCGGCCTCGGGGCGGCCTCGGGGCCTTCCCTCAGCCCGCTGTGCTCCCCCAGCTCGAGCAGCAGGGCCGACTCCGACGCCCCGCGGCCCAGGACGTGAGTAGACGGCCCGCGGGCCCCGCTCCTCGCTCGTCGCCCGGCCGAGCCAGCGCTGCCCCGCTCACGGCCCCGCTCCCACTAGGTGTGCCCTCCGGCCCCGGCCGCCATCCGAGTGCTGCGGGGGCACCAGCATTCTGTCACCTGCCTCGTCGTCTCTCCGGATGACAAGTTCATCTTTTCAGCTGCTAAGGATGGCTCCGTCATCAAATGCAAGTGTTTCTGCTTCTCCTGTGTGCTGCGGTCAGCTGTGGCTGCGGCAGGGACCTGGCGCGAGCAGGGCTGTGGGTGGAGGTGGCTCTGCCTGCCGCTTGGATGGAAGTGGCTGCGGAGCACAAGAGCTGGGTTTGTTCAGGCAGGAGAAGGCTTCAGAGAGACCCTGTTGTGGCCACCCAGGTCTTAAAGGGAGTCTGTAAACAGGGAGAGCTACTTTTTACATGGGCGGATAGTGATAGGGCATGGGGTTGGTTTTACACTAAAAGAGGAGAAATATAGATTACGTGTGAGGAGGAAATTCTTTTCTCATAGGATGGTGAGGGTGAGGCCCTGGTACAGGCTGCCCAGAGAAGCTATGGGTGCCCCTCTTTTGGTGGTGCCCACAGCCAGGCTGGATGGGACTCCGGGCCCTGATCTGGTGGGGGGCAGCCAGCCCACGGCAGGGGAGTAGGAACTAGATGGTCTTTAAGAGTTTTTCCAAGCCATTCCATGATTGGCCTCTGGGCAGGGCGGATTGCATCGTTCTGGGCTTTGTGCACAGCTTGTTCGTGCTTCCTGGGGCAAGGGAGGCTCCTGTGAGTGATGGTGCTGCCTGTCCTGCAGGGGAGGTGGAGAGTGGGAAGAGACTCTGCGTGGTGCCTGAGGGCAAGAAAGGCACAGAGGGGCAGCCCATGGGGCACACCGCCCACGTTCTCTGCATTGCTATCTCATCGGATGGCAAGTACCTGGTACGGTGACTGGATGCTGGTGCTGTCCCATGGTGCCACATGGTGTCACCAGTAGCTCTTGACCCTGTTCCCATATTGTCATGAACTTCTGAAAGAGAAAGCCAGGTGGGGAGATACATCCTTTTCCAGGATCCTGGAGAACACTCATCATGCCCAGCTTCATCTTGCTGGTGAAGCTGGGTTGAAACAGCCCCTGCTTCAGCCATCAGCTGGAGTGTTCCTGGACACCTCCCCCCCAGCAAAACACATGGAGTGGGAGTCATGGGTCTGTTGGGGCAGTGTTGGGCATCCCCTCCTTTCTGCCAGGCTACAGGAGACAGGAACAAGCTCATTCTGATCTGGGAGGCAGCCACCTGCAAGCGCCTTTATACATTCACTGGTCATCGCAGTGCTGTGTCGGTGAGTAAGGACGCTGGCTGAAATGGGGAGAACGTCTCCTGCCTCTGGTGGGCAGTGCATGCTGCTTCCTCTTGGTGACCTGGGACCAGTAGAGGTCCAGCTCTGAGACTGCCCTCGGGGACACTTGGGCAGTCATCTGTTGGTCTATCCCTCCACAGGGCCTGTCCTTCCAGAAGGGCACATACCAGCTATACAGTGCATCCCATGACTGCTCCATCAAGGTCTGGAATGTGGAGGAGAATGCTTATGTGGAGACCCTGTAAGACCCTGCTGGAGCGAGGATTTGTCACTGTATCCCCAGGCAAAGGGAGAGGAAGAGTGAGGGTGCAGGGTCACGGCCCCTGCAGCTCCTCCTCATCTCCCCTGCCAGCTTTGGGCACCAGGACGTCATCACAGGGATGGACAGCCTGAGTCGGGAGTGCTGTGTGACCTCAGGGGGACGGGATGGCACTGTGTGTTTCTGGAAGATCCCTGAGGAGTCACAGCTCATTTTCTATGGGCGTCAGTAGGTCTGGGGCAGGAAGGGGGTGTGCTTCCACTGGCGGCTCCAGCAAAGCTTCTGTATGTGTTCAGCATCACCAGGAGCCTGTCAGTACTGTGGGGATTCTGTCAAGCCCTTTGTGCCTGGAGCTCTGTGCCCTACAGGATTCCACAGTATGCTCATGGTTACTGTTAATTGTCTGCTCTTGCAGGGGCTCCACCGACTGCATCCAGCTCATCAATGAGGAACACATGGTGTCAGGTGATGATGATGGGTGAGTGCAGGGCTGGGAGTGTGCACAGCCTTGCCAGTCTTTGTGCCTCCAGCGCCTTCAGCCCCTTCCCTGCAGGTCAGTGGCCCTGTGGGGGCTGGCAAAGAAGAAGCCACTGGCACTGGTGAGGCAATCGGATGGGATGCAGGGCTCTGCCCAGGACCTGCAGCAGCTGTACTGGGTATCTGCAGTGGCCACCTTGCTCAACAGCGACCTTGTGGCTACAGGTGCCTGGTGCTGGGAGATCTGTGTTCTCTTCTGGCAGTGTGGGATTGGGGTCCTGTGCTTTTGCGGGTGCTAGGGTGTATGCCCTCTTTGCTCCACGTTCCCACAGTGGCTGTGTGAAGTTGTGGAAGTGCAGCGAGGGATTTCAGAAGCTGGAGCCCCTCTGTGATACCCCATTGGTACAGATGGGGGATGCTGGAGATGGGGGGGAGGCCCTTGCCAAGCTCCCCAGGGTGGGAGCAGGCCTGAGGCTGTTGCAGTGCGCTGGTGCTGACACCTCTGCTGTTTCCTCCAGATTGGCTTTGTCAGCAGCCTGAAGTTCTCATCAGTGGGAGACTTCCTGGTGGCTGGCATTGGGCAGGAGCACCAGTACCATCCCTGTGCCCCATTTTCCAGGGCTTAGACCCTCCCTTCTAGCACCTGGCTGGTCCAGGAAAGGCACGGAGGGACACTCTTTTCACCTGTAGGTTGGGCTGATGGTGGAGAGTAAAAGAAGCGAAGAACTCCATCTGTATCATTCCCCTTAAATGTAGAGCTGGAGCCCCTGGTCCCATGGCAGCTGATAGCGCGTAGCCTCCAAGCACTTACCCGAAGAGCTACAGGAACTGAATCATTAAAGCCTGTGTAGTACAGAGTGCAACAGCTCCAGTGTTGTCAGTGCTGCTTGGGGCTGCAGCGGTGCACCTACCTCTGCCTGCGGGCCCTGCCTAGATACACACTGTGCCCTTCTTGAGGTTCAGCCAGACCTGTGGTCAGGCAGAGTGTATTGGAAAAACAATAAACAAAAACAAACAAACAAACCCACAATTTTGGGTATAGAAAAAGATTACTTTTAAAAAGGGATGGGGCTCATCTGCTGTAGCCCTGTTACTCAGCTGTGGTCTGAGCCTCTGCACAGGAACTGCTGGGATCAGCAGTGCCCTAAGGCATGGAGCAGGTGTTTGCAGTGGGGCTCTTGTCCTGCTGCCATGGGACCAGGGGCGTAGAGGGGTCTCTGGCCCCCACTTCCCAGGTTTCTCAGGAACAGGGCAGTGGATTGGATCCTTACAAAACCAGGAGTGAAAATGAGGAAGATGGAAGTGCCAAAGGTGCAGCCCCCTCAGGGTTGGCTGCAGATGTCTTGGGAAAGCTGATCTGTGGCATGGATCAGCACAAGGGAAATGTGAAATTAGAGAATATGAAGGAGAAAGTGGTGTGAGCAAGAGCAGTGTGCTCCCAAATTATCTGCATGGAGGAGGTATATGGTGGGACACAGCTCAGAGCAAGTGATGCACGACTGATAAGCATGGCTTAGTGCAAGGGAGCCGAGGCTGGCAATGTGCACCGCTGATGTGCTGAAGTGGTGAGTAACACGGCACAATGGGCTTGTGCTGGGCTGAGGGCTGACCTGGTTTGTGCAGCCTCCAGACTTGAGCTGCTGCTTCCTGGGAGGAGGTGCAGGCAGGCTAGAGCACAGCCTTCCCTAGCCATCACAAGGCTGATTCATAGCTGTTGCACGCTGTGGGCCTGCACTGCAAGGCCAAGCCTGGTGGGGAAGGCAGATGTTAAGAGTGTGGGGGTTCAAGCAGCAGCATCCTCCTGGGTTGTCCAAGGGAGGTGGCGCTGGGTGCTTAAGAGCTGCACCTGTGATATGGCTGTGTCCCCACGGGGTAGTGATAGGTCCCCAGGAGCAGCTTGGGAGTTCAGCTACATGTGGTGCAGTGAAGGAGGACTTGGGACAGGGCAGTCAGTCCGTCGGCACTGCAGCACCCCTGCAGCACCTACTGTGCTGCCCAGTCCCCTTGCTGTAGCAGTTGAATCAAACAACACTCTTGAACACCTGTGTTCAGGTCTGTTGGCCTGAACAGAACTGGAGGAAGGAGGGGATGGACTGCTTGGAGAGCTGGTCCATGCTTCCTTGAGGCAGGAGTGCATTCCTGCATGGAGGAAGGAGAGCACAGAGAAGTCACAAACCACTATGGCCAAGGGATGATTTCCAGCCTGCTCTCTGCTGTCTGTTGTGCTTTGGGATCATGAAAGTAACAGTGGAGAATGATCTCGCTATGCTTGGCAGCACCTAGCCAGTACTATGAGACAAAGCAGGGAAGTCTACACAGCCACATGGTGTTGGTGTCCCACTAAACCTGCATAGCTCTGAGTGGTTCTTTGGTAGCTAGAATCAGCCTATCCTGGAGGTTTGCAGCCTAAAATGGAAACCGTAAAATGAGGCTCTGGATCCCAAAATGAGGCTTTGGACCCTGAGAAGGGTTCTTTGAACCCAAAACTGAGGCTCTGGATCCTCAAATTGAGAGAGAGTGGCCATAAAAAAATTAATATTGTTGAGCCTGGGTAAGGGATCTCAAAATTGGGACTTTGGACCCCGAGAAAGGTTCCTTGAACATCTGTTTTGGGTCCTAAAGAGGAAGCATTAGTCACAGTAACAGAGGCTGTGGACCTGAGGAAAAAAAATCCGAAGACTGAAAGGGGGTTTATGTTCCAGAAATGATGGTTTGCACCTCAGCGTGGGGCTTTAGAATTTAAAGCTAGGGCTTTAGACTCCCCTGTTCAGGGGCTGTTGGATCCCAAAATGATGCTTCGATCCCTCAAAATGGGTATTTGGACCATAAAAGGAGGCTCTGGGCCCTAATTTTCAGGCCTTGTCTGATAGAATGGGGATTAGGGAACTTAAAAAGATGTCTCTTTTCTCTTTGGACCCTAAAAAGGTGGCTTTGCAGCTTAAAGTGAAACTGTGGGGCCTAACAGTTAGACATTACACTCTGAAAGTGACAGTCTGGGCTGTAGAGCTGTTATCAACCTGTATCAGAGCTGAGAGTATAAGCAAAGTAATGACAGCTTTTGGTCCAAAAAGGAGTCTCAGGGCCCCACCGGCAAGAGTTTGGTCACTAAGACCTGAGGGTTCAGACGACCAAAAGAAGACTTTGCTATCACAGACAGAGGCTTGAGACCCAAAAAGAATCTGGAAATGAGACATTGGAAAAGCCATGGAAAAGAAAGAGCTTTGGGAGCCTGGAAAGGGGGTATCTGGACCCTAAAATAGGCCTTACGACGCTGAAAATGATTATTTGTAACCAAAACGGAGGACCTGGGTCCCGAAGAGCAGGCTCTGGGACCTAAGAGCCATAGAATCGTTTCGGTTAGAAATCTTCCCTTAAAGCTTGTGGAGGCTCCAGACCAACCCGGGACTCACAGACGCTTTACGCTACAGTAGGCAGCGCCATCCTGCTGCCCCGCTCAGCCATGAGCAGCGGCGGGCCCGGAGCCGCCTCTTCCGCGATGAGGCGGGATGGGGCCTCCCTGCCGCCTGAGGGCGATCGACCGTGCGCCTGTCTCCGCGCGCAGCTCCGTTGCTACGGGGGAGGAGAATAGCCGAAAACAAACGGCAGCGCGCGGGAGGGTGGCATGGCTGCTGGCGGCGCGGTGAGGGCTCGGGCTTCCGCGCTGCTGGGCCCGGGTGTTCGGGGTCCGTAGAGCCGCTGAGGCCGGGCCGGAGGCGCCTTGGTGGTGGGCGGGGAGTAGCTCTGGTTCTGTGGGGGCCTTAGCGCTGCCGAGGCCGGGGGTAGGCCTGCGGTTGGGTGGGGGCGGGGGGCAGCCAGACGCGATTGGCCGGGACTGGGGGATTAGGGAGAGAGCTGGGGCTTAGTGCCGCTGGGTGAGGGAAGCGGCTCTTGGGCTTGGGATCCTGTCAGCTGCGGCCGGTTCCGGTGTGTGGGGACACCTGGGGGTGTGGGGTGCTTGCGGTATGAACCTGTGGGGCTGCGGCCTTGCTCTGGGGGGGCGGGCTGCAGCGTGGGAGGGACCTGTGATCAGCAGGGGGGCGGGCAGGGATGAGGCTGGTGCTTATGCATGAGCGTGGTTAGAGAAACGGGGGCTGTGTTGTGTAAGAGCAGGGATTGAAGGCTGATGGACTTCTTTTGAAGTCTGAAGGACTTAACTTTTATGATTATTTTCAGCGATTTGTTTGGTTATTTTTTAATTTTCTCCTAATTCCATGCTTTTTCTTGGCCTTTGCAAAACAGCATGGTGTAGGGACGCACTGTTTGCCATCTACAGGGGAATCGTAGCAGTCAGTTCTTTTTGCTGCAGTTCTGTTTGTATCTGACTATTTTGGTAGGTGTGCTGACTTGCGAATTTGTCCCTTCTATGCAAAGTATGAGCTCTTGTGTGCGCCTGGCCTGAGATGAGTAGCTGTTAGAGCAAAGCTGTACCTGGTGACTGATGTTCCAGGGTCAGCTGTGGGTTTTCCACACCAGTAGCAGTGTGCAAAAAATGCACAGGTGGTTTGCACAAGTCAGATAAGACCAGGAGAGGTTATCAGCATGGATAACCTGCCCTTTCAAGAACTTAATGATATATGGGGAAATACATGTTTTGCAATGCATAATGTTCATACCACTAGCTGACTTTCATGAAGTGAATATGTGGCTTGGTTAACTTACCGTGGAAATAAAATGGTTTTATTGTGTGAAGGTGATTCTTAATCTATCTTGTCTGAACATTATTGTTTTCTAGGAAGATCAATACCTAGAGAGGCATTTCAAAGGCCACAGAGATGCCATCACTAGTGTGGACTTCAGTCTCAATAAGAAACAATTGGGTAAATCATCATCTCTCTGTATTTTGATGGCCTACTGATAAAAAAGGATTTGTCTTCTTAAGTTATATGAGGGGAACTATGGAGGTCCTGAATTCTAAAAGAATTAAGAATTCATTTTTGCAGTGAAAAGATTGGTGAGTTTTGGGATGAATGTTTTATGTGTGACTGGAAGAATCACAGAACTGCAGAGCGGTTGAGGTTGGAAGGGACCTGTGGAGTTTCTCTGGTCCAATCTCCTTACTCTTGCTGGGTTCCTGAGAGCACATTACCAAGGACTGTATACATACATTTTTAAACATCTCCAGGGAAAGAGTCCACAGCCTTTCTAGGCAACCTGTTCCAATGCTGAGTCACCCTCTCAGGGAAGAAATTCTTCTCATATTCACTTGCAACTTCCTATCCACAAACTTTGTGTTTGTGCCCAGTGCCTCTTGTCCTGTTTTTGAACCAGGGTGACAGGTTGTGAGCATCCTGTTGGAGCATTAGGAACGTCTGCTGTTGCCTAAAGCTACCTTGCTTTACAGTGCAGTAAACACAAAGTAAAACTGTACTTTTTTTTTTTTCTGCTCTGCATAAGTATTTTTCTTCTTCCATCATGTGTTTCTCTTGGTTTGACTGTGGTTACACCAAGGCTTGTGTCATAGCTGCTGTTAGTTAACTTGTGTATTCTTGGAACAGGAACTGGCAGGAGTTTTGGCTCTTGATGAAGCTGTTGTTTGGTCTGTGAGAACATTGCTTTGGCTCACAACGAAGATCAGGCAGGAATGGTTCTTTGAGGCAATATGTCTGATGGACTGTGGACACAGACACGAGTAAGCAGAAATACAGCAGTCTAGCAGGTGTTGTAAGTTGTAATAATCCTGTTCTGGGTCTTACAACCTGCAAAATGGTAGTTCTGGAAGATGCAAGGAAAGGAAAATCAAACCTGTCTTGGACCAGTGCTGTTTGCATTGTTTTCTGCTGTCTTTTTCATCCTGCTCCTTGTGTCTTTGATTGTGGAGTGAGATTTCATTGTGTTCTGATTGTTTGCCTATCCCTAAAAATGTATGTAGTCAGTGCAAATCTCTGCTTAGCAAGGATGCTCTGAATGTAACTTAACATTGCTTTTGACTGGCCTTTCTGAAGTAGCATGGCCTTTACCTCCTCCAAACAGACTTTGAAAGAAGTACTCTTGATATTTTTAATAAATGTGATCATGTAAGAAAGGGAATGAGTTCTAAGCATGTTTTCTTTTCAGGCATCATTGGGTCAATCACATGTACTTTACTCTTGCAAGATCTCAGAGTTCCCACATCCTTCCTTTTTCCACACCAAAATCAGCCAACCAAACCTAAAGGACTAGATCTTTTTATTCTATTAGATTGCTTGCCTAATCCAGTAAGGATGGTAGTTATTGCTAACAAGTCCCAGATAGCATCCTACTAAAATGCTTTAATGACATGTCAGAGCATTATTTTCCTTTATTTTTCTTATATCAGTCCTGTAAAAACTATGCTATTTACAATAGTATTTTTGCCAGACAGTGTCCTAGTGAAACTATGATTAAAGTTTAAATCTCTTTCTGCTCGGCCATGTACTCAATCTGCTTTTATACAGTTGTCTCCCTTTAAATCCCTAAGATATTGCTTGAATGAGGTACAAAAGCAACAGATAAATATGTAAAGTTGTGGGTTTTTTGTTTGTTTGTTTGTTTCTCCATCAAGAACTTATGTAATCATAGAACCATTAAGGCTGGAAAAGAGCACTATGATCATAAAGTCTAGCCATGAGCCCATCCCCATCTGCTCACCGACCACGTCCCTCAGTGCCACATCTCCACAGTTCTGCAACACCTTCAGGGACAGTGACCCCATGGCTGCCCTGGGCAGCCTGTACCAATGCATTACTGCTCTTTCTTGGAGGAAATTCTTCCTAATATCCAACCTGAATCTCCCCTGAAGAAGGCCTGCATGTCTGCCAGACTCAGAATTCAGCATTTTTCTGCCGCATTGCTTGTGCACCAGCACCTGCTTTGCAAGTGACCCTGTATGAAATAAGCATATCCTGAACCAGTAAAGATTGTTATTTTTCTGTTTAAGTGACTGTGAAATGACATTTCTAGCAGAAGCTATTTATTGTTTTGCCATAATGCTAATGAACTGAAATCTTCTTGTAATTATGATACTGCCATATTAGCACCTACTGTCAAACTGAGCTTTATTCCTAGAAGAATCTTAAGATCTTGGTGCAGGTGTGTCCCACGTAGCTTTTGGGAAGAGAAAGACACCTAGGGTTTCTTGGCAGGCAAAGATGTGCACGCTCTGTACTTGCCTGTGGAAAATCTGCAAAGTTTTCCATTATTTAGGTGTTAAGGTGCTTTAGGAGGCTATCTTTATTGGCACAGTATCTGAGATTGCCATCTAGTGTTTTTTCTCTTTGCTAAGTTGATGCTAGTATATATTTGCTCTTTACCAGTAACCAGGGGCTCTGTGCTGCAGACTTCATGCAGCACAGTGGGCTTCAGGGGGGATGAATAGATTTTCAGTTTCCATTTTGCTGAGTTGGCAGTGTGACCTGAAGAGGGCAATTCTAGGCTGAAATGGAATTTATCCTTGTAAACTGGTTGTCTGGTGTTCTTGTTAGGGACAGATTTCCCTCCCTACATATGGGGAAGGGCAATGGCTTGTGTGAATTTCAGCAGCATGGGGATGTCTGGGAGCTTTCATTTGAGATGTGCTTTTGTCAGGTTGGAGCTGGCCTTACAGCCAGCAGTGCGCTGTGGAAGGGAAGCAAGGCGAAGAAGGGAGCATTTCTTGAAGACGGGGTCAGTTTTATTTGCTGTGGGTGCAGTGTGAACACATCTGAATTCTGCCTCCTCCTATTTACGGATCTTTTGCTCTTGCTGATGAAGGAGGTCTTAGGAAAGCAGCATCTGACTGGGGGGGGGAGGGAAGGTGGGGTGTGAACATTCTTCTTACTATAAGTAAAGTGTTTGTCCCCTGCAGTGTCCCTACAGCCCCTTCTTGTCTTTGGAGCATGCATTTCGCCCCTTTTTTAGACGCCCAGGGGTAAAGACAAGTTGCAGTTTGTGGTGGTTGCTTTTTTTTTTTTCCACTTTTTTTTTTCTTTTAACTGCTGAGTATAGAAGTAGACATGAGAATGCTGAGTGGGCATGGGTAGGTAGAGGGACCTATGTCTCTGTCCATAGTCCCCTAAAGCTTCTCATGATTGCCATGAAGTCTCACTAACCCCTCCTGTTGCAAAATGAGCACTACTCTAATTTTATTGCAAGCTTGGATTTTTCGTAAGCCGTGAGCTGGGTGCGATCAGCATTTTACTACAAGAAAAGAGCTAGGTGTCAGGGGAATGAAATGTGTATGGGTTGCCTTTAAGTCATAGCTCACAGGGCTTTTCTGCCTAATCGGTAGGGTGCTACTTGATATTCAGACTGCCTCTGTTTTCCAACGAAAAAGTGATAAGCTTTCTCCATAGAACTTCTATGCATTTCCTTAGTGTGTGTTTATTTGGTTCTGCAGACTGTGTGGCCTTTTCCTCTGCAGCTGTTGCATTGTCTTGGGAACTGAAATGTTAGTTCAAGCCAATGCAAGGGTATGAATTGCTAATTAAATACAGAGTGTGCAACACATCAGTGAAATGTAAAAGTATGCGTGAAGCTGTTGGAAGCTGTGTTGCCAAATGGAGAATGAAAAGTAGCTCTGTTTTAATTGGAGGAGAAGTAACGCAAGTTGCCTTTTTTCTTTTCAACACAGCAAGTGGCTCGATGGATTCATGCCTGATGATCTGGAGTATGAGACCTCAGATGAGAGCCTATCGCCTTGTGGGCCACAAAGATGCAGTGATGTGTGTTCAGTTTTCCACTTCTGGCCACCATGTAGCTTCGGGATCCAGAGACAAAACAGTCTGCTTATGGGTTCAGAGCGTGTAAGTATCTATTACCTCTGTGTCTTATTGTGTTTAAATCTGGTGTGAGATTTTTACCTCCCTCTTGAGAGCAGTTCTCCAGGTCTGAGACTGAGGAAAGAACAGTTTTGTGCAGCAGCTCAGACAGAGAAGAGGTAATTCAGTCTTGAAATGCCACTGGAAATGAAATTGAAGCCCCTTACAAAGCTTGAAGTCACTCATGTAACCCTTTCTTCCCCACCCTTGTCAGTCTCTTGTAGCAAACCGATCCTTTGCTTCTCTGCCAATCTAAAGCAAGATGCTTAAATTCAAGCTGGAGTATAGTGATGGAGATGACTGTTCTGCGAGCAAGGTGAAGGTTACTAGCTTTCACACCTGCTGTAGTCCATCCAGTATTAGATGGTTTCTAATCTTTATTTCTTAATCTAAAAATAGTAACTTTCCTCCACTGGTTGTAAATGATGGCATAGTACTAAAAGATGATTTTTGCATTGCGTATTGACTTTTTTTTGTGAGCTTTCATGTGATTAACTAGAATTTACTTACCATTTCAGTACCTTACTTGCCTCTTCCCATAAAGATTTCAATTTTTGAGTAGAGGGCTTAGTTCCCTTGAATGGCTGTCCAACCTGTTGGCTTGCCTGGGTTCACTGAGTGAAGAGGAATTGTCTTGAGCTGCATATAAAGTATATAATATAGTTAATGTATGTAAGCTGCAAAACCTCTTAATTTATTTATTTTTTTATTAAAGCATTTAAGAGAAAAACAAAAACCAAAAACTAAAACATAACACTAGTGGGATATTTGACCTTGTTTTAATGGAACTAACGCATCGGTCTGGTTCAATGGAAATGGTTGCAGTTCTTAGTGAGTTTCCAAGGTGTTCAGCAGAGATTTTTGATGACATTTTATTCTTCCTGTGTTTCATCCTTGAAAACAGTGGTTCATAAGTGTATGTATTACCAAAAAGCCATGAGATGAACAAGGCAGATTGTGAAGCCAGGGACATCTTCCTCTGGTAAGATGGAACTTATAAAAGTCTGGTAAAGAGACACAATCAGATTCCTCTTTGAGTTGAATATCTGATGGCAACCCTATACATTCCAATTTAAAATTTGCAGGTAATATATATTATGTCAACTGAACATGGAGTCACAGATGCACAAAAAATTGATGATTCTTTCAGCAGTCTTGAAACCTGTTCTCAAATTCCTTTATCAAAATGAGAAGCAAGGCTGCATGTTTTTTGCTGTTCACAGGACTGTGTTTAGCCAATATATCTGTAGTGGAAATGCTCAGTCACAGCCTGAAACAGTGATTGAGCACCTGGTGGAAGGCAGGGCCAACCCAGGGGAACTCAGGTGCAAGCACTGCACCTGAGTGACTGGAAGGGGTGGAGCCAGGATCCATCCCTTCCCAGCCCTCATTTAAGGGTTGGCAGTGGAGGTGAGGGCATCTCTTGCTGGAGATCACTGCCTACCTGAGGCCTTCCAAAGGTAGGCAGCTCTTTTCCTTCGTTTTTGCATCTGTGACTGCTGCATTTGGACCCGTTCTCATTTGCTGTAGCCGAGGACTTTGCCACCCTGCTATTATCATCCCATTATAGCATTACAATCATCCCATTATAGCATTACAGTATCAAAATATATACAGTTATTAACTGGAGTCAGCCCTGTGCTGTGCCTGCTCCATGCCCTAGTTTCAGCCCAGACAGTGTCAATAACACACCTTAACTCACTAACACTTGTCAAGTCCTTGGCAGTCGTTGAGAATCTTCATAGCTTCTTTTGTTTTACTGTTATGCGTTATTTTATGTGATATACAAGAACACAAACAGGAGAGAGCAGAGCTTCTGGTTCAAAACTTAATTTTGCTGCAAGTAAAGCTTTCTGTGGCTGAGATGCAGAAAAGGAACTTCCAGTTTTTCCTCCAGCTTCTTGTGGAATTGTTTTTTTCTTTTTTTTGTGAATGGATGGACATATAAAGAGGTGTTTGAGGTTCTTTTGCTTCTGAGCTTGTTGACTGATGTTATTAAAGGCTAAAGGATTGTTTCCAGAACCCAGGAGAGAAGCAGACCTGAAATCTGTGGTAGTAAAACAAAAGAGGTTTAAAAAACAAACAAACAAAAAAAATATCCCCCAATTTTAAACCTTCAGGAACCTGCAAAAGCATTTTTAGTTATTTAGGTTTCGTTGAGCTCTGCTGGTTATGAGATACCTACTGAAAGCTTTATTTGATGATAAATTAAACCATAAGCAGCCTATGCCATGGAGCTGTTAGGTTTTGAAGGTGTCTTTTTAAAAATCTATCATAATGTTTGCTAGAGTAATACTCTCTCCATCCCCTAAGCTAAGTTAAATTTCTGTTCTCATTTCCAACCATTCACCAATCATCATAGAATCACAGAATCGCCAAGGTCGGAGAAGACCTCTAAGATCATCCAGTGCAACCATCCACTTGTCACCAATATTTCCCACTAAATCATGTCCCTCAGTACAACAACTAAACACTTTTGAACACCTCCAGGTCTGGTAGCTGCACCCACTCCCAGGCCTGTTCCAGTGCCTGGCCACTCTTTTGGAGAAGCAGCATTTCCTAATGTCCAACCTGAATCTCCCCTGGCGCAACTCGAGGCCATTCCCCTTGGTCTTATCACTAATTACATGAGAGGAGAGGCTGACCCCACCTCACCACAACCTCCCTTCAGGGAGTTGTAGAGAACGATAAGGTCCCTCTGTGAGCCTCATTTTAACCCCTTCCCCCTTCATACCTAGTTTAAACCTCTCTTAGTGAGCACTGCCAGCTTCTGGGCTAGAATCTGTTTCTCCCTTTGAGACAGATGAGACTCAACTGCAGCCATCAGGCCAGATGCCAAGTAAACCACCTCATGGTCAAAAAAACTGCATAATTCCTGCAATTGCTCACTTTGTATTCTGAATGAATTACACATCTGAGGGAGATGTGTCATTTTCAGTAGACAAAAGTATAATCCCTTCTTCTAGTGTAAATCTCAGTGTATCTTTTAACTACAGAATTATCACAGTGATTTCATAATGATGTAATGACTGTACAATAAATACGGTAGAAGTTTCATGCAGTTAAAAGCTGAATTCGTAGTAAAAAAAGAACTAAAATGTGCACATTATAATTTAAATTATAGTTAACTTCAGCTTAATTAAACTTTCCTGAAATAAATGATCGGAATGGCCTGTCAGCCTGTATGTTATTTAGAGACATAAGGTTAATTATGTTTGATAAAATTTTAAACCTTGCAACTCTTCATTCTGGAGAAATAGAAGAGACTGACAGTGTCATTCTGCAGTCTCCAGAGCTGTGCTGCTTGCTTATTTATAATATTGGAGAGCAATAATAGCATAGAGTAGTTCAGTTAGAAAGGACCTATAAAGATAATTGAGCCTACTGCTTGACCCCTTCATGCTATTTGTAGCTTTTTTAGACATGCGTAATGTTGGCTAGCTTCCAGTCAGCAGGGACTTCCCCATGCTTTCAAGATGTTTGGTAAATTGTTGAGAGGGTTCCAGCTACAACATCCACTAACTGCTTCAGCCAGTCGAGTAAATTCCATCAGAGCTGATGGACTTGCATTCAGCTGGTACTACTGGTCCCATACAGTTTTGGTGACCACAGATGGAAAGTCATTGCTCTGCTAGCCATGGTCCTCCAACTCAGAGGATTCGGCAGCCCACACTCTATCATTGATATTGAAAACAGAGGCAAAGAAACACATTAAAGCTTCTGCCTTTTCTTCATCCTTACTTGTTAGGTGACCATCTTCATCAAGTTTCAATCCTGTGTTTTCCTCTTTCTTTTGCTATTAACATACGTTAAAGGGTTTTTTTTTGTTTTGTTTTTTTTTTTCTAACATACCCTGGCCAAGGTAGCTTTGGCTTTTCTTGTTTTCTCCCCACAGATGTGAACCGCTGCTTTGTCATCTCCCTGTGAAGCCTGACTGTGCTTCCAGAGTTGATATATTTTCTTATTCTGCCCAAGTTCAGGGAGGAATTACCTGTGCAACCATGCCAGCCTTCTGCCCTGCTTGCTTGACTCATAGCACTGTGAGATTGTTTGCTCCTGGGCTTCTAGAAGGTGGAACTTAAAAGTGACCAGATCTTAGGCACACCTCAGTCTTCTGGAGAGCCAGTTTCCAAGGGACCCTGCTCGCTATCTCCCTTAGTAGCTTCAAGTTTGTTCCCTTAAAATCCAGGGTGGCAACTCTTCTATCTTCTTGTTCCACCAAAAGTTCTGAATTCGATTTCATTTCATGATCACAGTGGCTGAGACAGCTACCTGCTGTCGCATCTCCAGTAAGGCCTTCTCTGTTCTGAAACAACAGACCTAGGAGGGCACCTTTCCTGGTTGTCTCTCAGTACTTGTCAGAGGACAGTATGCTTCAGGAATTTCCTAGATGTGTGGCAGTGCAGTGGTTCCAGCTGATGATGGGGGATTTCAGCTTCCCAGACAGAAGGACGATTTGCACAAGTTTGTTAGATTTCTAGGAAGCTAACATAAATAAAAAGAGTGGGGGTGTAATGGCAAAACTGAACTATAGTGATGCTGTCTTAGTAATTTAGGGATGATCTCTGTGGTCTAAACTATATCTATGGTTGTTATGTCAGAAAAGGGCTAGTGTGGAATGCAAATTATTGATATAGCAGCTGTGAAATATCTTGGTGTGTGGCAGCTTTAATATGTGTTTATTTAGGGTTCTTTGTTAGCTTGTTTTCTTTAGACACAACTGAAACGAGGTGTTGAGGTTGAGTCAGGTTTGTGGCTTGTTTGCTTGCTACTTGTTTTGTAGAGTTGTTAAAGGGGAGGGAGAAGCCATACCTTGGTCTGTGTGTGGGTCAGGACTTCGTTTCTGAAGAATCTGGAGCCTAGTAGTTGCTTTTGAGGAGGATATATTACTAAGTTACTGCTACCCTGGTGTGTGGATTTTTCTTTGGGTTTTTTTTTTGGGGGGGGAGAGGGAGGGAAGGCTGCGTTAATGAATTTTACAATTTTGTTTCTCTGCTATGAAATTTTACCAGATCTAGGAATGTTCTGTGGTTTTGTACAAAGAGAAGACTTCAAGAAGAAACCTTTGCTGTTCTTTGCCTTCTGGCAATTAAGGGTTAAATAAAACTTGGAAGCTTTGACCTTTCTGAAGAGTGTGGGGGTATTGCTGGAAAGCATGTAGTATGATTTTCTGCTTTTTAATTTCAGTAGTGCCAGGGAGCTCAGCATAAATGGCAACGTAATCCACTTCTCCAGAAGACTCAGTAGAATGCTAGGCTGCTAAAGAGAATGGGGGTAAAAAAATGTCTCTGTTGTCCTTTTCGTTGCATTCGTGATAGTACAGAATACATTGTGCATACATGAGACTCTTGGTCCAAAATACTTGTTGAATCTCTAAATATGTTGCGCTCTGTCTATCGCTTATTTGGCAGAAAAATGCCTCTTGCATTTATTTGGAAATGTTGGAGAAAGAAGAATTGGCTGTACATTGTCTTTTGTCTAGCCTGACTGCATTAATATTAACATTACTCAGCGCTGTACAACAGCAGTCTGGATTCAGTTGTGATGCTTCTCCTATGATGCTACATCTGAAACTGTCAGCTGGAGTTTTGGCCAGTGCAGTACTGAATGTCAGGTAGTTGCCTTCTTGGCTCTACCTGGATGAGCTGTAAAAACACCTCTCTTTTCATCTGTGTTGCAGTGAAGGAGCTTGTTAGCAGCAGAGAATCCCAGCCACTCCTCTTATATTGATGGTTCTGTAAATGTTTTAAATAGCTGCACAAATTAACAACAGCATTTTTGCCCCTTTCTGGGCCACGCATTTCAAGTTGCATTGGGCTCCAGTACTGTAGAACAACTAGATTTAGCTTTGTGTTCTGTCTAATTTGCGAAGCATGAACTTGTTTGGGTTTGGTCAGAGTTTTCTCTCTAGTGTCAAACATAAATTTCTATAGAAGTAACTGTTAATAACACTTCAGAGACATACAGAAGCTTCATTACACTACCTGAAAATATGTCTTTGCTGTGCAGTTCTGAAGTGTTCTTTCCTTCTATATAGCAAAGGAGAATCTACTGTGTTCAAGGCTCACACAGCAACTGTGAGAAGCGTTCATTTCTCCAGCGATGGTCAGTCCTTAGTTACAGCTTCTGATGACAAAACAATCAAAGTGTGGACAGTTCACAGGCAGAAGTTTTTGTTCTCACTCAGTCAACACATAAATTGGGTTCGTTGTGCCAGGTAAGTACGGAGATCTGTTGGTGGTTTATCCTTCAAAACAGAAACTCAGCATTGTGGTCTCGTGATTCAAATGTGTCCAGTGGTCTTTGCTTTTTCTGTGAGTAACAAGCAAGTACACGGAATGGTGAAAGGGCTGCCATTACAAAATCATCATTTCCTTGTTACTGCCTCAAAAGGTCAGTTTTCAGTGATCCATCATAGTTCTGAGGAATTTTTATGTGTATATGTATTTAGGATAAAGCTGCAGGTTTATGTAACTGTGATAATTTCATTAGATACTTCCATGTCGGCAGTGACCTGTAGTACTATAGATGTCCACAGTAGAGTGGGAGGGATGTGTTTTCCGCCATGCGTGGTATTCTTCACTTAGACTCAAGTCCTGATCCTGTATTATATTTGCCTCTGAAGCTGCATGTTGATCTCTCTTCTCTTATATTAAGCTCCCATCTAAAAATTTCACATACATTCATTTGATGCGCTAGAAAGATGAAGCTTCTCCTCTAAGAACTGTTATCTTGGAAGTAATTACATTGCTATGAATACTTGTGGCCAAAGTAGGAATTGTTTTGAATCAGGATAGAGAAACAACTTGAGATACATTTGAAACAAGTAGGACAGTGGACCTTAAGTCAGACTGAAGACTTGCCTGGAGATGATGTAATGCACTTATGGCATTAGGGATAGTTTGAGGACTTACAGGTTGCTTTTTTTCCTCAACCTCTGACAATTGGATTTTCAGTCTAACTAATGTCAGTGTGGCTTCCTGAAGAATGAAATGTGTGTTTAAAGACTTACTTTGACATCTGGCCAAATCCAGTTGATCCTGGAAGCCTTTAATTTGGATAAACTTCTTTACTGCTGAAACTCTTCTCCTAGATTCTCTCATGATGGACGATTAATAGCATCAGCCAGTGATGATAAAACTGTCAAACTGTGGGATAAAACTAGCAGAGAATGTATACATTCCTTCTGTGAGCATGGGGGGTAAGTACCTGCCAGGGCATAAGGACAGACCTTGTTGTGATTGTTGAAGTAGGGAGGTGTGATGGATGCTCATCTGTTTTTGTTACTGCAGCCAGAGATTCCTGCCCTGGAAATAATTTCCACCTCTTAGGAAAACATTAGCACCTATCACAAAAGCAGCCATCAGAGAATGAGATGCAAAAAGAGCATCCAGAATTGCTCTCATCTTGTCCTAAGTTGAAGTGAACTAAAAGCAAAAATGCTTTGGATGATTTGTTGCATCCTCAGAGTGACAGAGTTACTCAAAAAAGTTTCTTTTTTTTCAGTTGTCAGATCAGGAAATTTTGTTTCAAACAAGATGTTGAGCTGCAACAAAAGTTTATTTGTCAAGAAATACAAAACGAGTCCTTAGAGTACTGAGATGGGCCTGTTCCCAGGTTCTCAAGTGGTCATTAATTTTACCCAGTTTCGTGCAAGATGTTCTTCACTGAAGATTAAGGTTTTTACTGTAGTTTTGTGTTAAAAAATAAAAGAAAAATGATTGCATACAAGTCCTGAAAGGGAGTTGGTCTCAACTCTGTGGTCTTGTGAGTAGCAGTGTGGGATTTGAGGCAGAAATTCAATTGAGTTCTATCTTTAAAATTAGTTAGGACTAGTAATGAAAAAATACAAAATCTGTGTTCATTTTTTGTATATACTGATCTAGAAATACTGCTGAATTAGTAAAGGACACATATTATGCAGACATTTACACTTGAAAGTGTTCTATGGTCAGATCCATCAGATTTCAGGAGGCTCTTAACACCTACAGCTCCTAAGACAAAGCAGTAGTGAAGAGCTTTGAAGACAAGCTCTTGAGATTGAGATACGATCCTGCAGTCTGCTTGGGTTTATGAGCTTGGTCCTAAGAGAAATTTGCCGGTGTGAATTTTCAGTTTATTTCCTCCTTTCCGTAATGTTCGCTGTATTGTGATGTAGTTCCCTTTCCTGAAAATACCTTTTTGATCTCAAGCAAAAGCTGAATATAAACAGTTGGATTTAACTGCAGTTTACAGGTTTGCAAATCACGTGGAGTTTCATCCCAGTGGTACGTGCATTGCTGCAGCTGGTACAGATAACACTGTGAAGGTGTGGGATGTTAGGATGAACAGGCTCCTCCAACATTATCAAGGCAAGTTAAGATCTTTGAAAAACTTGACCTGTCCATGTTTTGGTATGGATTGTCTAAAGTTCCTGGAATGTCTGTCACCTGCTGTTTTTGCAGGAAGGCCCTGGCTTAGTCCCACAAGGGGAAGCCTTTCCTCTGCAGCCTCCTGCTTTGCTTTGTTCTAGCGCAGGGATTAATTCCTGCCTATTGATAAGAAATGCTTTTGTTCTGGTTTCTTTGCTCACCATGGAAAGGGGAAAAAAAAGCCACAACACTGGAACTGTCCCATGCTGCAGGTGTGCTTTGGTGATACCTCCTGTATCTTCGCTTCTATTTACTTCAGGAAGTGATGTGCAGTAAAAAAGATGTGGCACTTGCCACCAAATTAAAAGAACAAAAACAGCAGCTTAAGTTCTTAATGAAAAAATCATTTTCATTTATCCTTGGAGTAGCTAGATTTATATTTAGGAGGCTATATTTATTTTTTTTCACCCTTAATTTCAAAATTACCTACTCTTGGCAAATTGATTAGTGCTTTTATTTGTTAGAACTGTGTATTGATAACAGACTTTCCCCATCCCTGCAAGCTTCTTTGAGCTTAACTGTTTTGTGCATATTAGTTGAGCCTAAATTTGGCCACTCTTCCTTTACCACTAATGATTTTTGCAAGAAGAGGTTGGTGAGAAGCAGGAACAATCTGCAAATTTAGGAAGCCTTTAGTAATTCTCTGTATATAGTAGGCTGTTCTGCTCTTTGCATTTTGATCACATAATCTGACTGTTGTGCACTGAATGTGACATCATCATTGATAGTTTTCTTCTTGGGTTAAAATTGTGTACACGTGTATACATGTGTATACGTATATACAGTACTCCTCTGCCTGGATTATGTTTTGTTCTTGGCTTCTAAATTCAAGCTCACCTTTTCAAGTGCATTGTCTCTTTGCAGCCGGGTCAAACAGGGTTTGAACTCTTTAAATTTTAAACCTGTCTGAGCATCTCAAACTCTCGTATAAGGTTACTTTTATTTTACTTATTTCCATGGTTATTATTGACTCATAATCACTGCTAGTTCTGATAGTTAACAATCTCATGGAATAGAGCCTTTTGAGGATTGTTGTTCCAAATCGTTGTAATCGTACCAGCTATATCATCAGCAGTGAATGCTAAAGCGCGACTCTGTGCAGTAAGTATTGTAGTGAACCTTACCATAATGTGGCAATGCCTTTCTGAAGTCTTGCCGCTAACGTAGGCAGCAAGTTTAAGTACTTGAATGGTGTCAGATTGTCCCGTAACCTACTTTATCAGCTTTTCAACAGTGACAAGATTGGCAGGGCTTATTTCCAGCCACTGTATAATTTGGGTCAAAAATGATCTCTTCCTGCTTTCCTCTTACTGCTATTAAATTGTGCGAGCGTAATGTGGCTTAGGTTCGACTGCCAGGTTTACTTTTGTCTTAGAGTTGTATATTTTGCCTGTTTCTCACCCTTACTAAATAGCATTTTTGTCTTGACTCTCTTTCTATTGAAGTGATGTTTTCCTGTTACGATTGTTACTTTTAGCAGCTACTGTGCAAGTCCTCGTAATTTATTAAATGTTGAACTTAAAGTTGTCGTGAAAACCAAAGAACTGTACAGCAGCAGTGATAGCGGTTTGCAGTCACTTCATGCACCGATGCATGTACTTCAATCCGATGCATTTATAACACATTTTGAAGATGAGTTTGTAAATTCTGCTCTATGAGGGGCTGCACATGGGCCTTCTGGGTAAACCTGATTTAGTTTTGTGGCTTTCCCAGGTGGAGCTGCCCTTTCAGTCCCACTAGGGGGCGTCTCTTTCCTTTGTATGTGCTTACGCTGTCTGATTTCAGGGGAATCCATTTTAAATACGCGATCGCGCTGAGGAGTTAATGGCTAAGCAGCCCTGCCCGTAGACTCTTACATGTTGAAGTCTGGTTGTTTTCCAAAAGGGGTAAGTCGTTTAGCTGTGCTGCTCCTGTTGCCAGGGCTTGTTCCAATCATAACATTTACAAAGGAAAATTGGATGTGCAGTGCGAACTGCAAAACTTCCTGTATGGTGTGTATTTAGAAAAGATGCTCTGGTCCCATTTGCTGTTCAGAAAAGTAAACAGATGCTTTATTCACTTGCCTAGTTAGTGCTAACTCTTTTTGTACAGCAAGTCAACCCCTAATTAAAATGGCCAGTATTTATTACCTGGAGACTTTTTTTTCCTGTATAAAGTTGTGTGTAGGGCATCTCACTCACATGTCTATGGAAACAGCCTTAACCTAGTTTTTCCTTTGTAGTTCAAAAGAGCACTTGGTACATGTCTCCACTTCAGACAGAGCTGGGTGGTGGACAACAGCTTCTGGGCTTGTGGCTATGTCAAGTGCATACTGGAATTTTTTTACCTGCTTGTCACTACTTCTGTGTAGTCAGTGCCCGCATAGCTAGGCTCAAAACAGTTGCATTCAGTCATAGTGCCTCAGTGTTCAGCAGCTAACTTGTAGATGCAATGATTGAGCACGACATCCGTTACTGAACTGGAAGTTATTTTTCTCAGGCTTTGACAGTAGAAGAATCAACTTGTAACAGCATGGCTGTGGGAGATGCCACCTTGTGCTGCACCCCATTTATTGGTTACAGTGTAAAATTGCAGGCCGTGTTGGCCTGCTTCTGGGCAGGATGTTGTGAATGCTTTTTTGGGAGGTGTGAGCTGGTGTGGCAGAAGAAAGGTGCAGTTTTCCCTGAGCTTATGGCAAATGAGCTGCTTAGACACAGAAGCTGTGACTGCTTCTGTGGGCACAGCCTGTGTGACTTCTTTCCATTACGAAAAGTTTTTTTCACAAAACTGGAAATACTTCATTGACTATCTGGAACTCCAAGGATATATCACTAGTTTCATCTCTTTCTTATTTGATTCCTGTTAAGACCTGCTTTTGTTGACATAATATGTGCTTGCTTGTATCTGAATGTAGACACTGAAGGGCCAAGGGATATTACAAATTACTCAGAATAAAATTTTCAAAGGAAACATATATTTAGTGTTCTTTTAGAAGCTAGAATTCTACATACACTTTTTCTCCAGTATGACATAATAAAGGTGAGGGGCTGAGAGGAAGACCTAGCTGTTTGTTGCAGATGGTGTTCATCTACAAGAACAACTGCGGAGAAGTTACCAGTCTTGTGTTAAGATGGTTTTTATCTGTGTGTTTTTTCAGTCGTGCAGCTCAAGAGGACCTGTGTTGTAAGAACTCAAGCTGAGTTACCTGTGTTTGAGAGTTTGAAAAGCAGATACATTCAGTTTCACAATTGAGCAAGATTTTTTTTCAGATTCCTACATTCATATGTAGGGGTGAAAGAATTGATGCTAGTGTCTAAAATTGCATTTTACTTGTTTATTTTTAACAGGCAGTTTAGATCTGTCATGTACATCAGACTCCTAAGGGAGCGTAGGTTTAGTTTGGAGGTGTTGAGAAGGGGTTGTATCAGTAGTAGTAGTTTCAAGATAGAATATCTGTAGGGCAGTTGGTATACTTAAGAACAATTGGATAGTTAAAACTCTCTTCAAGCATAGTTTTACCGTTCTGTAATGTCACATACGCTGTGGAGAAATGCATGTCTTGTAAATATATATAACCACAATAGTTTATTTTGTAAAAGGTTGGGGGGGAAGAAGTTCTGTATGAGGTAGATGCTTGATGTTGCAGTAATGTAAAAGTGTTTTTTTCCTAGAGCATTTTCTTTAGCTCTCTTCAGAATTACTCTTAGGTTTCATGTTCGTTCAAAATGGATTGCTTATTGGAGTCATAGAATTGTAGAATCACCCAGGTTGGACAAGACCTTCGAGATCATACTCCTAACAGTTTGTCTACTCATACTTGTTATTTCAGTTTTTTTTGTGGTAGGGAATTGGATGGCTGAAGAAATAATGTTTATATTGGACCATTTTCAATTTTGCCAGTTCTTTTTTCCTAGTTCTTGCTAAACCTAGCATTGGTTAGAGTCAGGAAGTAAATGAAGAATGATAATTAAAAGCAACCAAGCGAACGCCCCCGCGCAATACCAATGTTATGTTTCTGTTTCACAGGAATTTCAGCCTTCTCGTTAATATATAAGCTTATAGATTCTATCCTAGAATTACTCAGGAACAAGAACAGCAGCTCCCCTGTGGTCAGATATGTCAGTATCCCTCTCTGTCACAGAACTGTATAACTCGCTTGTGAATATAGTTACGTTATAGGACTACACTGGAAGCTTTTGTAGTCTTAAATCTCAG
Source organism: Pavo muticus (assembly GCA_016647715.1). NCBI lineage: Eukaryota > Metazoa > Chordata > Aves > Galliformes > Phasianidae > Pavo > Pavo muticus. The sequence goes on from JACDJE010000423.1 coordinate 27,670, forward strand.
AATAATTGGCAAAGATTCCTTTTTCCTTTCAGTGAAGTAGTGGCTGTTTTTACAAGAATTGAATGCTGCCCTTGTTCTCCAATGCTTTGAAGAATTTGGTGGAATGTATCCCCCTTGATAGTTTTCCTATTAAACTTCGTAACAGACATTGGAATGTGCATGTACTTTATTTTATTCTTTTGCCTCAGGCTTATGTAAACTGGTCTCAGTGATTATTGTATACATTTTTTTCATCCTTAGTGCACACCGCTGCAGTAAACAGCCTTTGCTTTCACCCCTCTGGTAATTACCTGATTACTGCTTCCAATGATTCAACTCTCAAAATTCTGGACTTGTTCGAAGGAAGACTTCTGTATACTCTTCATGGTCACCAGGTGAGGAAAAGCCTTTTGTATGAGAGCGCAGAAACACGCAACTCACTGGGCAAATCTGTGCTCAAGCCCTGCGTGTCACTGTTTGTGGCCAAAAGTCTTTTGAAAACTTCCTTGCTTATTAAAATAATGATGATGATAATAATGAAAACCTTTGAGATCATTGCTGTTTTGGAGCAAGGTGTAAGGGAAGAAAAGGAGTTAAGACGGGCAGAGAGAATAGATGATGACAAAGCAAGACAGTATAAGTGCTCAAATACTGAGGGTGAAGCCTAAGGCCTGAGGGATACCACCAGTGCTGTGCTTCAGGCTGTGACACTGCTGTGTAGTCTCTGTTCCACAGATCAGACTGTCTCTAAAGAGGTGCGAACAGCACTCGGCCTTCTGACATGAGTGAAGATATATGCCGTTTCTCTGACAGTAGATGTAAAATGGAGGAAATTATATTTTGAGACGTCATTTGGGCGCATTTCCATTTTGTTAACTGACTGAATTAAATAATTGAAGGTGATAAATGCTGCCAACTGGTTAGGTTTAACTGATTGAACTACTAGTATTATGCTGCCGGATGTGTTCCTTGTAGAGTTAATTATTATATGAATGCTTGGAGCTCTCATTTTAAATAAATTGATTAATTTCATTGTCCATTCTGACTGGGGCTCAAAGGCACAAAAAAGCAAATGTGTTTTAAAGATTCATTTTCCTAGGGAACAAAACAAATTCCTAACCCACTTGTCTCTGTTATATTGAGGCTGAGTTTTGAAGCATCAAAACTATCTGGGGAAAATCACACCGTGAAGCTGTTGGGCGGATGATTCTGGGCAGTAGCAACATCTGTGTAAGATGCAGAACTGATAATTCTGGTTTCTTGTGGCTTTATGTCTAGTGATTGCTTTGTCTGATATCTAAAAGTCCTGAATTCATTCCGCATCTTCTTAACTGTGCATTAGTAAACTTTTCTCCTTTTTGTGGTATTAGTGGGTAAATACAACAACTTCATACTTGAAGTTCTGCCTCATGGAAAGATCTGATTTAAACTCCTTTGGTCAGTTTTTATGCTGAAAGGAATGGAACAAAGATTTGAAGAGAAGACAATAAATGCAGTGTATCTCAAGACATAAACTTCAACTGCATAAAACTTTCTTCTTTGGAAAGTGGTGAGTGGGTGCTAATATCAGATAGATCAACAGGTAAAAGCTTTGAAGTCCTTATCTTATTTTCGTATTTGTCTCTTTTGTTGATTGGTGAAGCAAAAGCTTAGGAAGTAGCTTTCTGGAAAAGGGTCGGTATGGAGGAAGAGTGGATCTTTATGCCTTTTATACTTCTCCTAGGAAGCGATGTGGATGGTTATTGTTTGTTTGAAGGCTGAACCTGCTTTCCATTCCTTCCTCCTTTCTGAAAAGGAGACAGTTTAGCTTTGAATAAGAATCCAACATGGATTACTGTGAATGAGGTCTTCAGAATTAGATAATAGGAAGACCTTTTAGACCGATGCTGTACTAAACTCAGGTTTTCTACAAAACAATTGTTTCTTAAATCATCTATTCAGATGTGGGGTTAAAGCCCCTTGATTTTTTTTTTTTCCCCTGTTGTTTCAGATCACTGTGGTAACAGCCATCACTCTCTCCTAGGCATCTGACTGGTATTGGTAAGGCTTTGACAGCAACACAGCTAGCTGCTGTTGTAGGGTTGTACCTCTTCCATTTTGGAAGCAAGTAGAAGTATAAAAGTGGCAGACAGTGCTTTCTGATCTTCTTTTAAGGGTATTACATTAAGCTGAAATGGGAATAAAACCAGTCCTGGCATAATCCTGAGTTGGCTTTCACTCTGCTGATTACTGTATTGTGAGGTTTTTAATTTCTGATTCGGCAGATATATCTTACTTTTTCACTTAACATGTATGATAACCTGTTCTTTGTTCTCAGTGTTGGTATATAAATATGGATCTTTCAATCCTTGGGGCTTTTTTCCTCCAATCTCACTGTGATTTCTGCCAGCATCTCTAAGTGGCTAAAAATGAAGTGGGTGTGGATTTTTGTTGTTCTTCATTAAGTAGATTTGCCTTTTCAAGGGAAGGCTGTAGGTTAGTCAGCAAATGAACAGCCTGTTCCAAAGTCATTCTTGAGTTGTGACTTTGTGTGGGTGACTGTGTTGGTCCTCAGCTCTTATTCTGGCAGCTGACTGCTGCTGTGTTGTTCTGGGAAGGCTGTGTGTAAGTGGGCACTTGAAGGACGATGCCTTTATGTCCTTTTGATGTACTTTGATGCAACTGTTGGAGTGCTGGGAATTTGTTACCAGCTGATTAGCTGTAGTTTACATAGGGAGGACTGCCAAATTTACATTGCTATCTTTTAAAGTTGTGATGGAGCTGGCCCTGTTGTAACAGAAGGATCATTAGAGACAGGACTTTGCAGCTTGGAGCTGACATCTTGCAGCTGTGAGATATCATCCTGTACTGTTCTGCATATTTTCATTCTAGAGTGCTTCAAGCTGTAAAGTACTATTGCCTAAGCCCATACAGATGAAACACTGGGTTGGTATGTAAGTCCGTGTCTGGCACTGAATCATCATGGAGGAACACAATGTTTTGGAGTATCTAGGTAGTTGATAGAGAGTAGCAGATTGTAAGGCGTTTCCAGACAGCTTCTGTAGTGGCATAGAAGTTCCTTGTAAATATTTAGGAAACGATGCTTGGTTATATGTATAAATAGGAAGCCAGAAAATGCAAAGTTAGAATTCTCCAAGCAACTTGAACAACCAAATAGCTACATTCCACCTGCCTGGGTGACACAAGTGCTCTCAGCTTTCCTGTTTGACTTGAGAGAGATTTTCTGAGCAGGTGCTCAGGAAATGAATATGCTGCTTAACTACCAGCTGCCAGCTCTTCATGGGTGGCATTAAGCATCCATGCAGGCCTCGCCATCCCTGGAGGGTGCAAAGACCTTCAAGGTTGCCCAGAAGTGGATCAGCCCAGGGAGAGAAGGGTGCATTATGATAAGCATTTGGCTTTTGATTAGTATTTCTGAATATTGAAAGGAAATAAGTGCTCTGTTCTTCCCTTGCATGTGCTTTCTGTTGGTGGTTTTTTGTATTTTTTTGTTGTTGTTTTTTAAACTGGAGCTTCCAGGAATCCAAAAGATATTAATTACGAGGTGCCAGTATGTTAGAGAAGCAGAGCAGATTTCCCCTGTGCTAAGCTGTAGCACACCTTACTCTGTGCTGGGAAGGTGCAGGCTTGGCTGTCTCACTCAGTGTAGCTGGGAAAGGCTCTTTAAAACTCAGTCCATTGGAAATTATTACAACTGGGGGCATTTAGCATGAAAACATGCCATTTACCATTAGCACCTCAATACCATGTGCTTTTCTTAAGTTCTCTTTCCCTCTCCCTTTCTCTTCCTTATTCTTTCACTATCATTGTGCAGTTTTTAAGAATCCAGTGGTTAGTACTGTATACCACTCCAGTGGTATATACTGTATACTTGTATAGGCAATACAGATGCTGCTTTAAACTGGTTTCAGATCACCCAAGAAAGGTAGCAGCCACAATCTGGTAATAAAGAAGAAATCGCTTACCCGTTTCAGGGCTTGCGAAACATTCCAAAGGAGGCAGTCTCCAGCTCTTACATGAGGTTAGGGAGCACAGGTGAACTGCTCCCAGCTGTGCTTCCAGAGCTGGCTATGCCCCATCAACAGGTGTTCCATTCCTGGTTCAGGCTGTGACCCAGCAGTTCCCATACACTCAACCCCTTCATGGCATGAGCCAGTGATTGAGTGTACCAGGGTCAAACTGTCCTTTACAGTGTAGTACATAATTGCAGTCCCAGCGGGGATACAATTTGCTGTGACACTCTTATTATTTCATGTCAGGACATGGATATAATTTTTCCACAAAAGGACCACAGTTTTCAGTTCTCAGTCTTTCCGGCTTGTTTTGCAAAAGATGTTCAAAAAGTCCATCGTTAAATGTCACTGAAGAAGACAATGTCATGTCTTCAGTGACACCCGACCTGCTGCTGCTTCTGCCTCTGTCAGTCATCTCAGGGGAGCTGAAGAGGTGTTTAGTGGGTGCTAAGAGAGCAGACCTGCCCTCTATGGCAGACTACATGCTGTATTCCTGTCCTGCATCAATCTCCACTTGGACAGGGGCACGTCCAGGCCTTTTATACCACATCCTCTGGCTGATGGTTGGATAATTGCATCAGGTACCAAAGGGGGGTTCTGATCTGCCAGAGAGATATAATTATGGTCCCCATCGTGGTGAAAATTGGAGTGTGTATTATAATTTCTGATGGCCATGTGCCAATTACTGGTGGCGTTACCATTCCTTCTCCTTCTAACATTCTTCCCTATGGTGCAAGTAGTCCACACCACTTTGGCCCTACTTGCACTTCCCAAGACCAGCTTACCTTGTGGGTTCCAGGTTCTAAGTTCTCAGGGGCAGGGACCAGAAGATTATTTATCATTCCAACTTAGGATTTCAGTCATATATCACTGCCCTTAGTTTAGATCCTGAGGGGGGAAGCCCGAGTTTGTAACATATGCAAGGCGCTGGGTCTGTCATCTTTAGGTCTTTCTTTCAGGTCTCTCAGCATTTCATGTAGTCTCATAGTCTACTCCAGCAAGGACTAGGGGTTGGTCCTCAGAGCAGCCTTTGGAATATATGATACCACTCTGTCAGGCCCTCTCCCATTGGATTATAAGGCAGATGGAATTGTCATTCAGTGTTATTTTCCTCGGCCCACTTTTGTACCGCTGTTCTTGTAAAGTGTATACCCTGGTCACTTTTGGTGACTTGAGGAGTTCTGTATGCTGCCATTAGTTTAGTTAATGCCTTGGTGGTATAGGCTTGATTTATTTTTGGCACCAGATAGGCCTGCACTAATCCTCTTGCTGTGTTGATGCAGGTCAAGGCGTACCTGGCCCCTTCAGATTGAGGGAGGGAGAGGGCCTGTATAGTTGACCTCCCATCTCTGAAGGGGATGGTGTCCTCTGGTGAGACTTGCTGTTGTTTCTGGCAAAGGTCTCAGTTGCATCCTGGAGCATGCTTTGCATTCTTGACATACTGGGCGATATCTGACATTCAAATGGGCAGCCCCCATCCTCTTACTGCCATCCACATTGTCTTCTGTCCAGCATGTTGCAACTTCTTACATAGCCATTTGTTATCTGCTGGCAAATTTTCTAGCCATCTTATCTGAGCTAGTGTGTTGGCTTCATCATTCCTTGGTGACTGCATGAGCTGGTGTCTGGATACATGGTAGGCATGTACTGTTCTTTGCCTAACCATGTTCCAGATATCCAACCACCTGTCTCTGCCCCCAGATTGGTCGGGCATGGATATTCCAATCCTGAGCAGCCCACTGTGCAATCCAAAGCTTTATAAGCATCCACACTGTTCTTGGCTCAGCCCACTGGCTACTCTGTCCATCACTTGACTGATGAAGCTAAGTGATAGGATGGTCAACATCACATCTCAGATTCTGTATATTCTTTGGTGCTCAAATGCATTTTTCTGGTTTCTCACCTGCTTTAGGTGTTTTCCTAGTTGTCCTGATCTTTTTTCTATCTCTGGCTGTCAACAGTTTACAGGCTGGTTCAGCACGGTTCTGTGCCTAATTGCGTGGGGGGACCAATGCACCCACACCTCGGGAAAGGGAAGAAGGGAAAAGGGGAAAGGGTAGGGAGATGGGCCTAAAAACAAAACAGTGGCTACGATCTGAGGAGGAAAGCTAATTTATTAGAAAAGGTATCAGAATGCAAGATAGCACAATATAATACCATATAATTGGAATTGAAGTCCAAAAACTGAAGGCCTTACTCTTACGCTGAAGGCGAGACGTCTAGTTTGGCTGAGCAGAAAGGGAAAAGAGGGAGCGGGGCCTTGTGACCTGCAGACAGTTTTTATCTTTCCCTCTCAGTGGAAGTGCAAAGTCCCCTGGGGTGTGTAGTTCTTCTATTCTGAGAACCAGGTACCTGGAAAAGTGGCAGTCTGTGGAACTGGAGCATTAACTCTTTAACTCCCAGTGCAGTACATGATGTTATGATGTGGAACACCGATAACAAAAAAAAAACCATAAAACATGACACTTGCTCTGCTTCCTTTTGTCATTGCAAGGTCCATCTGTTTGCTGTCTTCCTCCTATGCTATGGATTTACAGCAGTGTGAGCAGTGGCAGTTCTGGTTTCTTTGGGCTGTTTTTATGTGTGTGTGTTGTTTTTTTTTGTTTGTTTGTTTTTGTATCTTCAATCAATGAACTCATACCTGGGATTCTAGGTGTACTTGTTGCTGTCTCTGATTTCCTCCTCTTTTTTTCCTCATTGTACTAATTAGTCCATTCTAAGAGAGTTTGAATGAATGTGCTGGCTAGTATATTCTCTCCTGTGGGCAGCAAAAGAAGCAGTTGTACTTGAAAGAAGTTATTGATATCCTCTAGAAATGCCTTATTCCAGCTCCTGGCACCTTTCTTACTTTATTGTCTGGCTCTTCTCTAGTATGAATTAGTTTTTCCCATATTTTTAAAAAGTAAAACTAAATAATTCTGCCAGCATTGTTGACCTCACTTATCACTCTAGCCAACTGTCTGCCACTCCTTTGATCTCAGAGAATGTGTGTCATTAAACTTTTTACCGCTGGTTTAATCCTGGATCCTCTCCCAACTGACTCTTGTTCCTTCTGTTATGCTAAAGCTAAAATCTTTCCTCTCTTGACTTGAATTGACTGCTGATGGTGTTGGCCCTGCTGTTCGTGAAATCATCTTTTGTTCACTGGTTCTGCTGGGGAGGAAAAGCTAGTCCAGAAGACTTTCTCTGTGATCATCTGATTCTTATTTATAGATGGTACCCATTTATTTGTCATCTGTGTGCAAGTATGACTCCATGCTCCAGGCTTACTTCCGTTCTTCCAAACCAAACTCTTGGCCTCTCTCTTCAGTATTTTTTTAGAGAGATCTATTTTTAGATCCATGTTTGAGAGCTTTGTTTTCACAGATGCTATTCCTGCTATCTCTTGTCACGGCCTTGCCAACTGTTACAGGTGCTACTAGCATCCTGCCGGTCATTGAGTCCTGTAATCTGTATCCTTGCTTCAGATTCTATCCCTCTAAAGCAGTGAAGGCAGACTATGTTAAAGCCATTCAGAATACTTCTCAGCATCTTTTCTTAAGGCTGAAATTTGTTTTGGGTAAGCTGATCAAACTGGATTGCTAAGGCAGTGAATGCTGTGAAAAGAATCCATGGGTTGTTTTCAGAGGTGCCCAGCGACAGTAACAAGGGGCAGCAAGCACAAACTGGAACAGAGGAAGTTTCATGTGAACATTAGGAAAAACTTCTTTGCTTGAAGGGCTGCAGAGCACGGGAGGCTAGGTTGTGGACTCTCCTTCTCTGAAGATACTCAAATACCAGCCTGGATGCTTTCTTGTGCAATCTATTATAGGCAACATGCTTAGCAGGGAGTTCGACTAGGTGATCGATAGAGGTCCCTTCCAACCCCAATGATTCTGTAAATGGGAAAACTTAGAGGTGGGGCAGGAGAAAGTAATCTCTGTCTCTTGGGGATAGACTGCACATCAATTATTGCTTAAGATGCTGTGCATCAGCAGTAGAGGATTAGATATATTCCTGTTATCATTGCTTTTGTATGGCTTTCTCTCCTTCTTTTTTTGTCTGTGTGTATTTCCGGGGCTGTAGGCTGCATCCAGTGCAAGAGCAGTGTGTCCTTTTGAAGATTCTCTGTGTGCGTCTCTGCTCTGCCTGACACTCCTTCCTTACAGGAGGAAATGAGTGGAATATTGAGTAGTGTTGATGTTCTACGTGCTTGCTACAACAACACATAGAACATATATAGTCTGTTATATTTGGGAGGGGTGCTGTAATATACATAGCAAATAGACTTTTCACTTAATGACAAAAAATCTGTAGAGGATGCTGTATCTGTCAACTTGTTTGTCTCCCTTCTTTGGATTTATAAATGCACATTTGGCCTTTGATATCAGTTTCTGTTTTGGGAGGAATATTTTCTGCTGTACTTCATTTTTTTTCCCTTTCAGAATGCTGTGACTTTGCATTCAGTTTAGTACCTGGTTTTATGTGATTTGTGTTGTACTAAATACACTGAAATATTTGTATTCATGAAACCATTTTGCAACACGCTGCTGTCATGCAGTGTTCCACACTTTTGTCGGTTCCTAAACACTGAATCTTAAGAGACTTAAGCAGTGTCTTGAATAGTTTCTTAACCCTCCTAACTGTACCTCAGGAGGCTGATTCTTTTAAATATAGCATCTGATACCCTGACAGACATAGACAGTGTGAATGGTTCCTTTCTCTTACATTTTCTGCTTCATGCAGAAAACTTTCTTTGAGCAATATTGTGCAGTTTCTGCCTATTTATTCATTCTGCGTGCTTGTCTTTTGTTTTTCCATTTACTTCAGAGGATCTGCATTCTTGATGGTGTGGTCAGAGAGCTGAACTGATGGAGAAAGTAGATGGGAGAAGGCAGCATAAACACGCTTTGTCTCAGCTGATACGTGGCAGTATCTCTTGTTTGAAATATCTGCAGTAATTAATGCTGAATTAGTTATACAAGCTTAGTCACACTGATGATTGTGCACATACTTTGGCAAGATTTCTACGGAAGGAGATGTTTCTATTAGAAAGCCTAAGAAACCTTTTGAAATTGCTTCAGGTGAAATGATGGCGTGGAAATATCTTCCAGTGTTTTTTAAGGAGTCTAAAACTTCTAATTGAAATGCTAATTTTGCTGGTATGATCTTGTGCCAGCATATCTGAAGGCAGGAAGGACTGTATGACACAAAGTGCAGTGAGTGTAGTGCGTTTATCCCAAATGTAATCACTGTGTATTTGTCGGGTTTCAAGATTTATAATGAAGAGTTCACCTTTTTAAAGACAGAGAGAAAGAAAAAAAAGGAAAACAGAAATAAGCTGGATCTGAAATTCACATCCAGAGCTCTTAGGGAAGACGTGAGCTCCTATCAGAAAGCTCCTATTAGGACAGTCCATTCTTGTTACTTGTAGTAAAGTAATGAGAAGCTTCTTACCTGTCTTCTTGGATACGTACTGTTACTTGAAAGAAGATAACTCAAAGTGTGGTGGAGTTTTCTTGTTGTAGTAGTGGTGATTTTTCTGATCATTTTTCAGTCTGCCATAAACTCAGCTTTCTTTTTCAGCCAGCTTGGCCATAGGCATCCTCTGGAAGTGTTCGTTCCAGCTTTGGCAAAAGTTCAGGCTTCAAATGGTGCAAGGTAGTGGGTCTAGCAGTTGACATTAAGAAAAAAATAGAAATTGTATGGATCCTTGCCTGTTTATTCTGACCAGAACAGTTTGTCTCTTGTGCCTGTACTTGAACACACTTAATGATTTCCCAGCTTTGTTTAGCTGCCTGGCTCATCCTTCCCATGTATTTCTTCCCGTAGGATTGCTTAAAGATTGGAAACATATTAAAATTAATTTGTGGTGTGAAATTCATGCTTTTGCTCAAGTAGTATTTCAGCAGTCAGTAACATTTAAAGACTCTCAGAAATGACTTCCCAAAATGAAAGGCTTCTTCAAAATACAAGTGCCTGTGCTGTACAAAGGTGGGATCGTGGAGACATAAATTTGTGTATCTCTTCTGTAAATCTATTAAGAAAAAGTCTGCTTTAAGCTGGTCTTCTATTCTTCACTTAGTGTGACAACTACTGTCACATTGTAGCTTAACAGTGGCCAACTACACTGCTGTAGGGAGCGCCTGCCTGCTTCTTGCGCTCTCCATTGCTGCTGCAGGTGCCCATTTGTTGCTTGGCTGCACAGCCCATGTGTGAGGGGATATGAAGCATTGCTGCCTCCTCCAAAACTGTGCTGTAGTACTCCTTAAATTGAAGCTAATGTGCAAAGACAGATATGCTCTGCTGATGCCGCTCCATCTGCCACTCTTCTGCCACCTATTCTTCTTTGCAGTGGTGCTCAGACAGCCTTGTTCTTTTCTTCCTCCTGTGCTGAGAACCATGGGCTTGTTTGTTATGGACCTTGATGACCAGGTCTCCAAGAAAATGAATAATTGTATCCTGCCCTGAATCCTCTGCAATCAGTTATCCCGATTGTACAGATTCCTAGATTGGAAATTCTTCTAACTGTGGCCAGATTGAATGCAGTCAATTTGCATCAATGGCTGATAACTGCTCAGGTATGATGTGAAGTTATTTCATGGTGGACTGGCAAGATCTTCTGTAGTGAGCAGTCTGCATGGAATACATAGGGAAATCCATGAGAGCACATGGTGGCTGTGGAAACAAAACCTTTTCTATCATAAAAGAACTGATTGCCTTTCACCTCTTGCGTCTAGCACTACCTGTTATTGTTTTTATCATCGTCAGCCATGTGTTTTATGCTGTCCCTTAACGGCAGCTATATATTTTTGAAAGACAGACTGTTGAGGCGGTGCATGGAGGGAAGGTGCTGTTTTCCATGGTGATTCTATTGTTCATAGCAGTCCATGAAATATGTTCTCTCTTGTTGTCAGTCTCCTGAAGATTTCGGGTAACTCTTGAAGTTCTGGACCCTGGAGCTATACATGATTATGTGGAAAATCTTGTTTTAGTGGGTTTTTCTTTCACATTTCTAGTATCGATGGAGTGAAGAGGAGCTTGGAAAACATAGGCTTTAATTACCACGTCTTCAGAGATCGTGTGGAATCTTCATCCTTTTAACTTTTTTTTTTTTTTAAAGAAACCCTGTATTTTTATGGGGCATGGTGAATGATTTCTGAATGCTCAGACTTGTCAGTAGTGGGAGTATTTTTTTTTTTTTTCTGTCAGTGTACCATTTGATGCAGCACTACATGTATCGGTGTGTTTTGAAACCTCCTTTTTCCCTTTGAGCCATCCCTTCAGGTGTGTCACTGAAGGCTGCCCGTGACAAACTCAGCATTTTCACCACTTTTTGAAAAATGGACAGGAACTTTAGGAAATTCTAAAAGGAAGGGGATGATTGAGGGTGAAAAAGGAAAAGCCTGAAGTTGTAAAACCTGACTTGTTCCTCAGTCCATCTTAGTGCTATGGATAGTGAAGAGCGAGTATCTTAAATTGCAAGCAGACGTGGGGGAAAGGATAACCAAGTGCCAGTTATACTAGTGCAGTAACTGTGGGCCGCTTACCTGACAGAGAAGGGTTTTTGACATCTTGCTGATGTCAGAAGAGAAATACCCTGTAGTCAATGGAGCTTGTTGTTTTTTTTTTTTTTTTTCCATATTTGTTTTAAATCTGTCTTTAAATTTTATTCACAGGGTCCAGCCACCTGTGTAGCATTCTCCAGAACAGGAGACTTCTTTGCCTCTGGAGGATCTGATGAGCAGGTGGGTGACTAGTTTCATTTTATGGTTATGAGCCCTATTACTGTTTGTCTGTTTGTTTTGAGCATCTTACAGCTTTCAGAGAGAGAACCAGTGTGTTGTGGTTTTGTGATTTTTGTTGTCGGTATTCCACATCAGAACATCATGTAAAACAGTGGGAGTTAAAGAGTTAATGTTCTGTTTCCGTGGACTGCCTTTTTTGGGCATTTTGGGTTCTCTGAGGGGAGGGAGGGAGCGGCATTCCCGGAGGACCTGGTGCACAGAGGAAGAAAGGTGGAGCTCCTGGCAGGACACCAGCTGCTCTTTCTCTCGGTTTGCCATGGAGCAAAGCACGTGCTTCCCCTGCAGTCTACCAGTGTAAGACCTTGTATTTTGCACACTCTTTTCTCATTTTGTTTGATTTGGTTGGATTTAGTAAATTACCGTTCCTCCTCAGATCGTTGCCGTTGTTTTTTTGTTAGGCCCATCTGCTGTCTCCCTACCCTTCCCCCTCTCCCAGTGGCCCCAGTGGTCTGGCCGCGCTGCAAAAGGTGGGGCAGTTTTTTTTTTCCCCTCTCTCCTTTTTCTTTTCTGGGCTTTTGTGCCCCTGTCACGGACTCAGATCTAGAGGTAACTCAGTGACACAATGTTAAAAAGTAACAATAAATATTTTCTAACTGAGGAAGCACTTATGGTGGGTTAGTTGGGAGTGGAGTATGGACAACATAGGAAATACTACCCTGCATACAGGCCTTGTTATACACATTTTTGAGGCTTCTGGCTGCTGATGGAGAATAGGCTAGGAGGGCATGCAACTGCCTGCATTGAAACAGATCTGTTATCATTGCCTGTGTCTGTCTCCTGATCTGCCTCTGCCTAGTTCTGAGAGATGGGCAAAAGGATGAGGAAGCAGGTGGTGATGCTTCCCTCAGTGCTCTTCCAGAGTCCGCTGCTCCACTAGCTGGGGGCTTGTATTTTGCATTCTGCCGTGCTCTTATCCTCATGTCATTTCAGTTCTATTTGAGAAGAAGCTGTCTCCTTAGGTGGATTTGATTCTGATCAGACACGAGATCGTTCTTCTAGTAGGGGCCTGGTGCAAAGCTCTGCAAATGCTGCAATTACATGGCTGATGGAGCCAGAGCTGGGCTTTTCTCTTAGCTTGATGTGTACTCTGGGATTGAGAGAACATATCATACTGCTAGTGAAGGGTTTTTGTGGATGAAGTACTTCTCTATTCCTTTTGCTTCTGGTCCTGAATTACAATCCAGATTCACACTTGTTTAAAACATGCTGGGATTTCTTTTCTGTTGTCAGTGTGAGAAAGCAAAAACAGAGCAGACATGTCTGGACCATGCTGAAATGCCTTGTTAAGTTCTTTACATAATGTATGTTTTTAGCATACTGTTGAGAAGGAAATCAGTCCTTCTTGTAGTTTATGTCAGTTTGGTGATCAGCTGCATTTTAATGCCATTTTATGCTAAGATAGGTGGTATAATTTACCATTCTGTCTCCTTAATACCACATTTTTTTTTCCTGTAAGAAATTAAAGAGATTTTAAAGAGGAGAAACACGTCTAGTTTTTTTCCTATAAAGTTATACCAGCATCACTTTATTAAGATTTGCTCTTGAAATGCTTACCTAACACAGGAAACAAATAAGCACTTTGCTGTTGTTGTTTCTTTCTCTCATAAGAACAAGTGGTATTGCTGGAAGTTGGAGTTGCATAGCAATTCTTTGTTATTTATTTTCAAAAATTTTCACCAATCCTATTTTTGTCTTTGATTTTTAGGCATAGCTAAGACATCGATTTTCTTTTTTATAATTTTTTTATTTTGGGAGGATTTGATAGCCTGCACTTTTCCACTGTGCAGATTTCTCTGAAAAGCTTTTATTTTATCAGGTTCTCTGTCTGTCTTCTTATTGGGACCTCTTTTCATTGCAGATGAGATTCACTCTTTCTCTTTAAAATATCTCTCTCCGGGTATTGTTAACTGAGACACTGCATGGCAGTGCTTCCCCAGAAAGGTGCTTTGTAAAGATATGTTTTTGTCATTTGGTCGCATACTGATGTTTTTGGCAATCAGTGCCATTGCAGCTTAAGGTTGCATATGAGCCACGTGTATTGGGAACATCAGCCATTAACTTTTGTGAAGGAGTTGCGTCTCTCCTGTTAGGTTTGTTTCTGAAAATGCCAGCAGTGCTTCTTTCTCTTATGTATGGAGGAAGAACTCTCAGGGGTCGGTCTTGGGACCGGTGCTCTTCAACATCTTCATAATGACATAGATGATGGCATTGAGTGCACCCTCAGCAAGTTTGTGGATAACACCAAGCTGAGTGGTGCAGTCAATACACTGGAAGGAAGGGAAGCCATCCAGAGGGACCTGGACAGGCTGGAGAATGAAAACCTAATGAAGTTCAATAAGGCCAAGTGCAGGGTGCTCCACTTGGGTTGGGGCAATCCCAGGTATTTATACGAACTGGGGGAAGATCTCCTTGACAGTAGACCTGCGGAGAAGGACTTGGGGGTCCGGGTGGACAAGAAGCTGGACATGAGCCAGCAGTGTGTGTTTGTAGCCCAGAAGGTCAACTGTGTTCTGGGCTGCATTAAAAAAGGGGTGGCCAGCAGGGAGAGGGGAGGTGATTGTCTCCCTCTACTCAGCTCTTGTGAGGCCCCATCTGGAGTACTGCATCCAGGCCTGGGGCCCCCACTACAGGAAGGACGTGGAGTCTTGGAGCAGGTCCAGAGGAGAGCCACTAAGATGATCAGAGGGCTGGAGCACCTCTCCTATGAGGAAAGGTTGAGGGAACTGGGCTTGTTTAGCTTGGAGAAGAGAAGGCTCTGGGGAAACCTCATTGCGGCCTTCCAGTACTTGAAGGGAGCATATAAACAGGAGGGGGAATGGCTGTTTATGAGGGTGGATAGAGATAGGACAAGGGGCAATGGTTTTAAACTGAGACAGGGGAGGTTTAGGTTAGATATAAGAAGAAAGTTTTTAACCCAGAGGGTGGTGACACACTGGAACAGGTTGCCCAAGGAGGTTGTGGATGCCCCATCCCTGGAGGCATTCAAGGCCAGGCTGGGTGTGGCTCTGGGCAGCCTGGTCTGGCGGTTGGCAACCCTGCACATAGCAGGGGGATTGAAACTAAATGATCATTGTGGTCCTTTTCAACCCAGGCCATTCTATGAACTTTCACGTACAGTATGTGTATGTATTAAAAACAAAATTGGTCTTTGTATACGTACGAGATTTTTCTGTGGAACAGATCTTGCTGAACACTACCTTTCTGGATCCAGAAGAAACACGAGAGCTGATGAAAATAGTCCAGAACATCTCTGGAGATCAGAGAGAAAATGTGTATGAGGAAATTTAGACACGTAGCTCATTCGAAAAGATGCGTTCAATTACTGAGTAGAATAGTTAGTTGGAAGGGACCTTCAAAGATCATTTAGGCCATCTGGCTGGTCACTGAACTATGAAGCTGTGAAGAAACCATTCTGTACAATGAAGAGCAATGTGTTTTCCTATTACTCAATGGCCATATTGGTTATCTATGTAAGATAGATAAAAAGATACGAAAAAAACACCCTTCTACATTTCACGGAATGCAGGAATGAAGCTGCATATACATTGATGTTTCTGATAACTAAAATGAACTACTGAGATTTATAATGTTTTTCAGACTTTTAAAATAGTTGGTTGATGCCCTTAAACTTTTTTGACTCTTTAGAGTGTCATCACTAAGGATTTTGCCCTGTAGACTTGCTCTTTATGCGTTGAAGTGGTTTTTGTGTTAGAGGTTCTGTTACAACTCATCTCTTTTGAAATAAATGCTGCGTTATGGAGGGGCCATGCCTTTAAATGGGACTTATTAGCTGACAAACTAGCTCAAAATGTCTAACGTTGGTCTCAAAGCACTAATCGCTCCTTTTCCTGTGAGTTAATGTATTGATAAACCAGCAACTGGTTTGGTGTGTGACTCAGTGCTGTAATACTACATGTGGTAGTATTTAATGTATTTGTGGTTTTAATGGTATAATTGGCTTCAAAGTTCTCTAGGTATGTCTAGTTCCATGATGTTCCTAACCCAAGAAGTGTTGAAGGAAGACACTTTCAGGTTGAGAACTACGTCTGTATTCAGTACCATCAGCCTTCTCTGACGTGGAGGTGAAATTGACCTCTAAGCAAATGTAGTAAAAAGTTTTCATAAAGGTAACTTAGCCACCTGACCTTCTCCTGCAGGTGATGGTATGGAAGACTTATTTCGATGCAGCAGATTATGGTGAAGTTCTGAAAACACACAAGTCTGGTGCTAATGTGGATGGGACCCGTCACAGTCTGGTAGGTCAGCATGCACGAATTACATAAAGCTCCTTTTGGGGAACAATGTCTACAACTTGAAAAACATGTGACTCAGTTTCAGGTGGTTGAAGTACAGAGCCATCTTTTTCCTTGGTATTAATTTGAGTTGTAGGATGTCTGTTATTTACTAGTTTGGTATTGTTTCTTGTTTATTTAGACATATGTACTTTCTAGGAAAATTATAAAATGATTTAAAAAAGAGAAATAAATGTGATTCGTTTATGTGCGTTTTTATTAGCAGCCTGTGTTTAAGAATATGTGAGAGTCTTGGACAATATTCTGTACTCCCACCTCTCCTCACCTCCCAGAAATAAAAAGCACGGACATGAGTAACAGCTGAAAGCAGTTTTACTAGCTGGTAGAAATCCTCGAGGGCTGCTTTTAGTTCTGAAAATAGGTGTTCATTAAATCTTCTCATTGACGACTACCAAAGATAGAAGAAATCTCCGTGCAGAGACTTAATGCAGTTGAGAAATGGGTGACATTGTACTGGAGCTTTGTTTCTAAATATTTGGAGACATCTGAGTTCTGACTATATCTAATGGGTGAATCCATTAGCTGAATAATACAGTATGATGCAGTGATCTAAGTGTAGTGTTGATGTTAGATGTCTTGGATATTACAAAAGTAACCCTTTAAAGTTATTGCCAGCATGAGTGATGTTTCACTTGAGTTTTGTATTCTCTTAGAATCTTTGGATATTTCCTTGATCTGTTCAGGTACAACTGCAATATTTCAGAATATGTTATTACCATGACTGTTCTGTTACGTATGGTTTGACATGTGCTGTAAGATAAAAAGTGGGTGTGTGAGTGGTTTATGCATGTATGATGTCTTAATTGAAGGGTAAACTTCTACCTGATACCTTTTACTCTGTGGCAGTATCTGTAATCTTTCCAATTTAGTTTTTTTTACTAAGCTACAAAATTTTGCTCTCTCTTAAATACAATAGTGTTTTTTACTTAATAGAACTTCAGCCCATTGCTGGAGGTATTGGAATAGCCGTAGTATTTTGCGACAGACAAGGCCTGCGTGTAACTTGCTTCACTCTAAACCTGATGCCTGATGTTGAGTGCTTTGTGAAGAGAAGTGATGAAAACAGAGGATGCTGGTGCTGGGAGGGAAGGACAGAAAGGTCAGAAGCAATCATGGAAGAAGGTTAAAGCCTGTATTAATCCTGGCAAGATTTGGTAAAACTGATATCTTCCTTTTCCTCTTCTGTTGGGTTCTGACTGTAAAGTTATGCAGGCTATGAAACTAACAATACAGCAACCTCTGTT
This sequence comes from Pavo muticus, assembly GCA_016647715.1. Taxonomy (NCBI): domain Eukaryota; kingdom Metazoa; phylum Chordata; class Aves; order Galliformes; family Phasianidae; genus Pavo; species Pavo muticus. Next base: position 45,006 of record JACDJE010000423.1, read on the forward strand.
TATTGAACTGGACTGACTTTGAACTCTAGTTAAGGTACTTTGTGTTGTATAATTCTGGGCTGAAGTGTAGCAGAGACAGAGAAAGCCTTTTTGAAAGAAATATTCTATTCAGCTTGTAATATTGCAAGCAGTGGAATAAACTGTATAGACAGTGCGTCCTTTACTGTGAGATGATAACTTTACCCTCATTTGTTCCACTTTTAATACCAAACCACATTATCCAGTAGTAATTTAAGGAAGGGGGTAGAAGAAATAAATGCCTGAACTCTTCTAAAATTTCGTCACCATTATAGAATGTTTGTCTGCAGATGATGTGATGTGTATTGAAGATAACTGTTGAACAAAACCCTTCAACAGTGGCTTTGAACACTGATTCCTCCAACAAAACTTCCCATGTGGGAAGTGTTTACCTGCCAAAGCCTCTGATGGATGCTGATGGGATGGTTTGCATTCTGCTGACAGGCAAGTCAATGTCACATGGTGGTGTCTAACAGCACTTTTTCTCTCCTTGTGCTTTGTGCACACAGGACACAGTAAATTCTTTGAGATGTAGTTTTTTGTTTTGGGCCAGGTGCTGTGTTTTTACAGAGGGCAAAGTGAATCAACACTGAGGAGAGATGTACTTAGATCTGGGGAAATAAATTGCTTCAGAGGAGTGAGTATTCAAACTGCTGCCCTTTGGCTTGGGTGTACAGTGTGGGAGCAGCTGTTTCCACAGTGCTAGTACTGAAATATAAGAAGTAAGGGAAAGTGATTGTGTTATGGGTAATTTCTGAGAGATCAAACTGAGAATAATAGTCAGTGGTATTCTTACCTCCTATTTATTCCTTCGCCAAAAAAAGGAATACCTTGGTTTAAGGTAACCAGTGTTACCTTTGTTGTGAATAGCACAAGGGAGACTTCTGGTAGATCTACCATATTAGCTCTGAGCATCAGGAGACATTTGTAAATTAAACCTTTGACTGCCTTCAACAATAAAACTGTCCTTGGCTAAAAAGTAGGATGGAGGTAGTAGCAGTGGAGAGCTTTGGTGATAGCTGACATGACTGTAACCTTTGTCTGTCAGTGCAATTCAAGTGTGATCTCCTCTGTGCAGTTGTTACTGCCTGTCACTGCATGGTTAGGAGTTCTGTTTGCCTGGGAAGTGTGATGCATCTTTGTCCTGCTATGGAGGAGGGAAGTTCCTATTCTTGTTTCGTGTCGTATTGTGATCTGTGAGACCAAAGCCAAGATAGTGAAGTTTTTGGTGAGTATCACCTGAATAGTGGCTGCCTGTTAGCAGGTCAGAGCAGAAGTAGAGTCTGCACCGGATCTCTGCAGATGGTTCACTGTATTTCATGAGAATAGAAATGTAAAATGTGACTAGTGTCCATATGCTCATACTTACAGTTGTTAAGAATGCCATGTCTGAACATTAAGACAGTTATGGTTGCTAAAATAATAAGGAAAATAATGTTCTCTGAGAGCCTTTGTTTTGAATGCTGTAGGTTAAGCTTAAATTTCGAATTGATATGAAATGTTCTTAGCTATTAAAAAGAAACTAATGTCTCTGAAAATAGCTTGGTTTATTATTTTAAGGAATGTAAGTGTAACCTGAACATGGTAATCCTAACTTCTTAATAAATTGTCCACTCATGACAGCCTAATTTCTTTTCTTACAAGTGAAATGCATTATGTTAGGCTGTTTTTGAAGAGTGCTACTGCAGCTTACAGCAAGACTTGGAAATCGCTGTTCATTTTCAAAAAAACTTCTTTCTGTTTTGAGCAAGGCACTGCCTTTTATTTTTAATTATGAATAGCAGATGTCAGTATTGTTTCTCCCATTTCTCTCCCAACAAAATGACTTAAAGCAGCAGCATGTGCTTTTTCATCTCCTATTGATGTCCTTCAATGGAAAGAGGAACTGTTTCATTCTTCTCTACTGCTGTGTAGTACCAAGATTCTTCTGGAATAAGACGAATTGTGCAGATGTTCTTTATAATACAGTTATGTGCCAGGGGCATGTTGATTGTTACTTATTTTCAATAGCCCTAAAATAAATAAGCATTATCTTTGACACACTTGAATCTGTTTACTTTTTACTTAAGGCAAAGGGAATATTTTTCGAAGAGCAGCTTGTTGTATTGTGTGGTTCTGTAACTTTTTTTCTTAAGTACTGTGAAAGCATGGCTGCTAATCAAAGCAGTGGATGTGTAAAAACAGTGTTTTGTATCCAGTTTCTCATGGAAGAGTCAGACTGACATACAAGTGCTAGGGAAGAATAACTGAATACAGACCTCAATGCCGAGTCCGTCATTGAGATGAGTAGGAAGAAAAAAAGAATCTTAAATAACCTGTGGCGTAAAAGAGCCATGAAAAATCCTCTTGGGGTGGTGAACTTGAAAACAAAAGTGCTCTGAAACAATTTTCATTTCAGTAGGTAGATGGAGACTGAAGCCGATAGAAGATGCTAATTTCTAAGGCAAGTGGTTAAAGTTCATTGTGAATCAAGGCATAGAGCTTGTTTGCAGTGATAGGTGTGAACTTCAAAGATGCTCTGCCCACCTGCTGGTGTTTTCTGTAAGTATATGAAGCTCTGGGGATGTAGCTTGCTTTGAAAGCAAAACTTCTCTGTGCAAGAACAATTGCAAATGAAAGAAGGCTGTGATGAGTAGGAATTATAGTCACCATCATTGTGGTGCAAAAGCATAAAACACAAAAAAGTGGTAAGAAGGAATGCTAAAACTGTCTGATATAAATTATAAATATGTTACTGTAGGTGTGAGAGATTCGAAGTGCTAGATCAGAATTATGGAAACTGAAATGCTTACTTACCATTTGTAAACTAATAACTGCTGCTACAGAGTGTTGCCTAATTGCCCTGAAAACATCAGTTAAGGGCAAACACAATGAGTGCTGTGTGAAGCTCAGGGGAAGAGATGTCTTACAGTCCTGTATCTTGATTTAGTTTTTGGCTTTGATCTAGAATGTAACGGGTACAAGTAAAATGATGTCCTAAGCTGAAATACTGAGCGGTGAAGACCTACAGGAAAGTCATAATAGTCGTAGATTTTTGCCTATTGTTTCATATGTATGGGCTCCTACAGTTGTCCCAGGGTCAGAATCCGAGCACAAGGGTTGATCTGTATGAAGAGCTGCGCTGAATAGGATCAGAGTACATGTTCTCAGAGCTGGTATGTTATTGAAAATATTTACTTAATTCTACCGTTGGTTATTTTTCAGAAAAGGTAGATAATAATGTGTTTTACTTTGGGGTTTGATTGTGGATGTTTTTTGTTGTTTGTTTTTTCTCAGATATGAGAAAAGCTTTGTACATGCAGCTCTTGCTGACATGAGTGTACAGGAGCACTTGTTTCTTTGTGGGATGGATTTGCTGCTATTGCTTGGCAAATTCCAAGAAGGTGATGTATGGTAAAGTGTAATGAACAAATGCTAAACAGTTCATGTCACGTGGACAGTTGGGAAGTGCTTGGGTATTTCTCTATATTTATACTTACTGAAAATGGTGAATGATAAGAAAAGTATTGAATGAGCCAAGTTGGTAAACATTTTAATGTAATGTTATGGAAAATAGGAAATACTCTTTGATGGAGGGATTCTTTACTCAATCTTAAATGAAATTATAGACGTTCTTTTGGCATGTTACAACTTGTGCCAAGTACTCCTCTGGGCAAAGAAGGGATGATGAAGAGACTTTCCATCTAACTGTCTGATTCTTTTTGCTGTTGCATCAAACTTTCTAAGGAAAAATACTTGAATTGTAAGCTTTAACAGAGGGAAAGGTGGCTTCTCATGTTCAAAAGGCAGTGAAAGGCCTGTGAGTTTTGTGAGTGCTTTGCTTGTTCATCTCAGGGTATCCGGGTGGGAGAGGTAACCGGTACAGCAGAGCAGAAACTGTAAGGTGATGATCTGGAGTTGTTTTTCTTGCCACCTCAGCTGTGAATCCTGCAGCCATGTAACTTAAATTAATGTTTCACATGGATGCAATGTTAGTTTTCCTGAGAAAAGTTGTACATGTGCAAGCTTCTTGGTTTGGAGATAAGCTCTAGGATAAGTTCAAATGATAACGGCAGCAAGTGTTTAGCTACCGTCTCTCAGAAGACACAGCTTAGTTTTTAGCTCCCGATGTGGTGCTGAGAACTGAGTAGACTTTTGGGAGGCTGAGCTCATGTGGGTAGAGATGTAGAGTGGTCCTCTATCACTCTTCTGCCAGGAAATCTTCATGTTGTTGTTGCTGGTTTGTTTCTAAAGTTTAAGTGCACAGATATTTTAAATGTAGTTAGCTCTGTTGACAATAACTGGTAGTCAATTTCAGAGCTACCCAGTTGAAATCTAATGACATAGCAGATTTGGTGAAGATCAGGAAGAACAGTGCTTCCATGGGAAAGGGCTTTTGAACAAAAGATAATCAGCTCACGGCTCCTCCAATAGGCCTTTTGGTTAAGATGATAGACATTTAGGCCTCTTTTTACACTGCTAAGTATACAATTTTCTTCAGAAGGTATTGGATTATGCTTATTTCTTCAGTATCTATTCTTCCAAAACAGATTGGAAACTTAATTCCCTGTGTAGTCCATGAGACTTTGTACAGACTGTCATTTCAGCATGATTCTCCTGCATTGTGACTAAGAAGCTCTTCCTGAACAAACAAGAGCCTGAACAATTGTCAGCTGCAGTTCATTTTTTTGTTTGACAAGAAATTGGTGCAAAAGCTGAAGTTCTGACAGTGGTAAGTCATAAATTGTTTTAAAGAAAAATGGGTGCGAGCAGTGATGTGTATGGGCTGGTCAGTGTTGTGATCATAGAGCTCTCTGAAGCCTATAGGCTGAACTTCCAAACCCAGCTCCACCTTCCTTCTGCAGTGTTGACCTTGGGCACCTTTGGTCTCCATGCTGACTGCAGCACTTCAGTCTTTGTGTAAATAAATTCCTCCTGAATTACTCAGAGGCCAGATGTGCTTTTTCTTTTTTTAACCTTGTGGATTCCAAGCTATCTCCAGTTTTGGCATCCATTAATACTTACTAGTACATATGTACTTTTTTTAATTGCTGTGAAATTCGCTCCTAGGAAGGCACAGCTGGAGATAGCTGGAGCTCTCTTCAACTGAATGTATTTCTGTGTATTTCTCTTTGCATCTCCTCCACCTCGGTCTATTTATTGCCTTAGAATTCCTCTCACAATTCTTAATAATATCTTCAACAGGGTTATCCTTCAAGTTAAATGTGGCCTGCAAATTGTTGTGGTTTTTTGTTTTGTTTTCCAATTTGCTTCTCACCTTATTTCTCTGAGGATGTTTTCCCACTCTGGGAAGCTTAAGCCTGGCATATGGTTATCTTCCTCTTGGAATAAGTAGGTAGATTATTTACTTACAATAGCAACACTGATGAATGCTCAAGATAAGCTTCTGCTGCTTTCAGTGCTGCTCTGCTGTCCAAGCGGAACCTGATAAGGAAGGGCTGTCTTACTACAGCTGACTGTGGGATGTTAAAGACCTCTCCAAGGGGGATGAAACTAGATGGTCTTTGAGGTCCTTTTCAACCCAGGCTATTCTATGACTCTGTGATCATCCCTACATCATTTGAAAGTGGTGCAGTTGCAGATGATTACTCATAGCTGTCTGATTTTTCACTCTCCCTTTTGTTGAAGGGATTCCACTCTCAAAAGGTTATTGTAACCTGTGACCTCACATTTTTGCAAGGAAACGGAGGTGCAGCAGGAACAGAGGAAAAGGCTTCTTATTTTTTCACACAGTTCTTTCTGATGTGGACAAAAGGATTCTCTGCTGTGGTCTGTGCCTGAAGAGGCTATACTTGCCCTAGTTCTTCTGGGAGGTACGAAGGGACTTTCCTTAATTTAGGATGGAATAATTAAATATGGAAGATGTTCAGCAGGCTGTCTTAATACTCTTGGAGAATAACATCACCAAAAGTCTCAGTACCAAAGTATGGTTATGTGTGGAAATGAGCTGCTATAGAAACAGAAATATAGAAAGAAGAGCTATTGTGGGAGGAACGTTCACCACATAACCCCCCAGTTTCATTGTTGAAAAATTTGGATCCAAATGAGCTCTGGAGTTCAACTCTTAACTGATCAGAGAGTAACATTTAGTAGCAATTCCGGGCTTATTCATAGCAGGAGGCCTGAATTTTCCCAAGCAGAGCTAGCTGCATTGGTTTCCTGTGCCCATCTCATTTTCTGCATCTTAATTTGACTGTGAAGCTGCAGCCGAGCAAAACAAGTGTTTTCACTCTTCTCCATCGTTGTCCACTTCATGAGCAGATAACAGCGGCGCTTCTTCCCAGAAGTTATTCCAAGAAGCCTCTGTACATTGATAGCCCTGTAATGTTCTGTTTTGGCTTTTTGTTGTTGTTGCCACGTGTTGCCATTTTTCTCAGGCTAGTGGGTTTTGCCTCTGTTGCTCTTTCACCTGAGACTCTTGAGTTTACTTTTCCATTGATCTGGCCTGTGAAAATAGGAAAGAGTGTGCAGGGCAAACAAATAAAGGCCCGTGTCTTCTCTGTTTCTGAATTTTAACATTTTTTTTACACGTTACTTTAGACAGTTTGTCAGACTTTTTCCATCTTGTCTTGAAGAAGGACTTGGGTGAGAAGAAAAGGCAGAATACAGGTTCCCTATATTCTTCCAACCTGGTCTTCCAAGAGGATTTGAATGGCTGCAACAACCTGCAGCGGTTTTCCCAAGAGCAGCTGGGAGCAGCTGTGCTGCCCCAGCTGTTTCCTTAGTGTTCTAGTTTGACAAGATTTTTTCATAGAAGTAAGATCAGATTTTAATTTTTGTTCTCTTACAGCAAATAGGTTTGTTCTTTAAGACTTCTGAACAATCAGACAAGCCTCAAGGTTGACCCCCTCGTTAGGGGTCAGAATAAAAATAGCCTTTTTAGTTCAGCACCATCTCAGGCTAATTAAGGTAAATTCACCCACTTAAGTTGCTACTGTATGTGGCTTGTTTTAATGCTTGGATCATAATTCAAAGCAAAGGGATGGAGTCAAGATTTATGTATTTTTCCAATCTGCTATTCTATGTCAGCTTAGAGAGATGGATGAACATGCCTCAAGCTTTAAAAGATTTTTTTTCATAAGACTTCAAACTCTTCTGCTAAAATCCAAACGTCCACTGAGCAAAATAGCAAATAGGCATGTTGTGTTTTATATGCTTTCTATCTGTCTACTAGGGGGGAGGTACGTTTACGTGTGTATGTGTGTATGCATAACAGTCACAGGTATGTAACCTACATAGGCATGGCAGTACCTGTACAACATACCCACGTGTACTTCATTAGAAGGAGATAAATGATGCAGAAGAGGAGCACGAGCTGAAAGCTGTTCACACTTCGTGAGAACACTCTGTGTGGTTTTCATTTTGCCTTGGAATCTGTTTATTTTGGTGTGAAAGAATCTGTAGCAGGAGAACCTAAGTTGATGGATAGACATTTTGCTTCAGTGTTTAGCAGTTTTTCTTGGGAGCTTTTCCCAAGAGCAATCTTAAATGGAGTCAGAGAGCAGTAGCTCAATTTGTGGTGAAAATTATTCCCTATGATTCTCTTGCCTGTGTTTCTGTTCCTATAGTGGCATATGCAAAACGAGGAATACAGAATGTGGAAAACAGGACCCTAATCTCAGGTGGCACATAGAACAAGCTGATGGAATGATGTAGCTGTACTTAGCACAGACCTCCTGGAATGTGTGGACAACGCACAGCTTAGATGCTTTTGGCAGACTGCACAGATACTTGTTACCAGAAGTTACCTCAAAGGCCACAAAACTAGTGTTTCACTTCTTTTTTTTTTTAAAAAAAAAAAAAAGAGTTCATAGACTGCAGAAGTAAGTATAGTGGACCAAGGGATGGCGAACTAGAAGAGTGAAATGAAGAAGAAATAAAAAGGAAGGAATTGGGAATGGATTTTCCCTTCAGATGAGCCTTTTGACAGGAATGAGCAGGGAAAGACCCACCTCTTGGCAGGAGGTGGACGAATAGCATCACTTCCAGAGACATGGAATTTCTGCAAGCAAATACAAATGTCGGTCCAAGTGCAGTCTTCTATAAATGAATAGATTGGTCTAGTGTGTGTTTGAGTACTGTTATTTACTATCCCTGTTTCTTTCTTTCCTGACACCTTGATCAGCAGAGCTGGATGGTGAGATTCATTTGAAATCCACAAACCTTACACCATTCGCTTGCCTCTGCCCAGTGATCTGCTTAAGCACTGGCACAACAGTTCCTTTGGACTTAAAGATGTTTGAGATGTACCTATTAACTGTTTCTTCTTGGAGCTATCACAAGGTGTTGGACTACGGAAAAAAACGTCCATTTCAGTAGATGTGCCAAGTTATAATGTTTTAACCTGATATTTTTGTAACTCTTATGGGGAGAAGGATCACATCTCGTATCTAAAACCATTTTGTCCTCTTGCATATCTAAACCAGCTTACAATATGGTGTGAAACAGAAAAGCAAGCAAAAATAAAAGGCAAGTAATGTACTTCTCACCTTCCTTCTCCTTTTTTTCCCCCCTCTTCCTTCCCTCTCAAATCCCATTTTGTCTTCAAAACTGAGTGCTGAAAAAGGAAGTGACCAGGGATGAGCTGTGATCCTTTGAGTTGTTTGACAAAACAGATCTAACTTGTATCCTGAAGCGATCTTTTCCTCTGTGCTGGCCTGGAGGATAGAGGTAAAGTAGTGCCAGTCCTCAAGAGTTGCAATTACTCCAGAAATTACAGTGCTACTGTAGAGAGGGATGCTTTTCCAGTCTAGAAAAATGTGTTTATGCTTAGAGAGCTGTTTTGCATCAATTATATTTCGTATATAGCAGTGAAAAATGAAGTTACCCCTCGGTTTTTAATGAATTCTCTAACCTAACGTGTAGTCTATCTGACCTTCCTGCAGACTTTACCTTGAAGCTAATATTCTTTCACTGAATACCATTAATGTTCTGTAGGGATACATTTTAAACTTTTACTTCACCTGCTTGTGAAAATTACTCCTTGAAATAGATTTTTAATGGTATTTCTTTCACATTTAGATTATTAGAATTGAGGTCCAAGTAAACAATATGCACCTCTTTTTTTTTTTTTTTTCCTGAATCTCTCACTGAATCACAGAATTGCAGGTGTTGGAGATCGAGTCTAACCCTCCTGCTAAAGCAGGTTCTCTACAGTAGGTTGCACAGGTCAGCATCCAGACAGGCCTTGACTGTCTCCATAGAAGGAGACTACCTCCTCTCTGAGCAACCTGTTCCAGAGCTCCACCAACCTTACTGTAAAGAAATTCTTCCTTGGGTTATTATGGAAGTTCCTGTGTTGCAGTTTCTGCCCATTGCCCCTTGTTCTATTGCTGCACACCACTGAAAAGAGTCTGCTCCCATCGACTTGACTCCAGCACTTCAGATAAACAGTGATGAGATCTCCTCTCAGTCTTCTTTTCTCCAGGCTGATCAGCCTCATCTCTCTCAGCCTTTCCTCATGTGAGCGGTGCTCTGGGCCACCATCACTGTAGCCCTCCACTGGACTCTCTCCAGTAGTTCCTGTCTTTCTTGAACTGGAGAGACGCAGTATTCCAGATGTGGTCTCACCAGGGCAGAGCAGAGGGGGTTAACGTCCTTTAACTTGTTGGCCACGTTCTCTTTAATGCATCCCAGGATCCCATTGGCCTTCTTGTCCACGAGGGCACACTGCTGGCTCATGGCCAACCTGTTGTCCACCAGGATACCACAAGTCCTTCTCTGCAGAGCTCCTCTCCAGCAGGTCATCCCCAAACCTGTACTGATGCATGCAGTTATTCCTCCCCAGGTACAAGACTCTACACTTTCTCTCGTTGAAGCTCGTCAGGTTCCTCTCTGCCCAGCTCTCCAGCCTGTCCAGGTCTTGCTGAATGGCAGCACAGCCTTCAGGTGTGTTAGCCACTCCTCCCAGCTTCTTATCCTCAGCAAACTTGCTGAGGGTGCTCTCTCCCTTCATCCAGGTCCTTGATGAAGGTGTTGAACAGATATCTTGAACAAATACAGGGAATTTATTTCAGCGTAGATACTGAATTTAATTGCACTTAGTGAATGACGGATTTGATGCATGCATTGCTGTTGTGGTGTAACCCAGCAGGTAGCTAAGCACCATGCTGTTGTACGTTCAGTCCCCACTCCCAGTGGGATGGGGCAGAGAATTGAGGCAAGGGAGAGGGAAAAAATGAAGCAGACCTTACAGAGTGAGATAAAAACTATTTATGAAGACATAAAAGGAAGACAAATAATGGTAATGATAATTTTTTTTATTGTTGTTATGTATTTATCATGTATAAAATAATAACATAGTTGTCCTCCCTCAGCTCCCCTCAGTTGTGTAGTTTCCTCACGTGATGCTATATGGTATGAAGTATCTCTTTAGCAAGTTTAGATCAGCTGTCCTGATTCTATTCCTTCCCAGCTCCTTGTGCCCCCCCCATCACTCTTTTTGGCAGGGCAGTGCGAGAAGCTGAAATGCCCTGGGCTCTGTGCAGCACTGCTGAGCAACAGTTATAACCATGGGTGAGTTACCAACATTATTTTTCTCCTAAAGCCAAAACACAGTATCATAGCACTCGCCTTGAGGAAAACCAACCCTGTCCTGTCTGTGACCAGGACAATCACTTAAAGGGAATGCCATCTTCCAAGGTATTTAAAAATTAATTCTTGGTAACATCATACTGTAAAAACAAAACAGCAGACATTTTGTAAGTGTTGATTTAAAGGATGGAGGTAAAGCTGAATTCCCCTATTCCCACCACTCACATGTTCTTTTCCAGTGGACAGGAGCAAAGAGAAGGAAAAAAAAAAAAAAAAAAGCAACACAAATGTTTACACTGGGTTTAATGATGAGGATCCTATCTTCTAATGTAGATGTGCAATTAAGGTAGGTGCTTACCTTGTTAGTGTATTTTCTTAATATCACTTGAGAGCAAAGCAGCATTTTTTTTTGAATCATCCACTGCAATTTTACTACTGATGCTCATCTATTTGGTAGTTAACCCTTGCCTCAACCTCCTCATCAGCGTTACAATAGCTGTCTGCAATGCTGTTTATAGTTTTCATGAAAAGTTCAGTATGGGCCCTTTGGAATGAAGGCTGATTAATTTTCCCTTTCTAGCAAGTAGCTGCACTGTGCCTCTAAGAGATTGTGATAGGTAAATCACTTCAGTTTCCGCCTTGTTACTGAGAGCTGTATCATATGCTGAAACTATTTATCCATTCTTCCTGCAGTGTTCAACTGCTTCTTGCTGTACCCACAGAACTTAATAAGCAGATGTTGTAATAAGGTATTTAATGGCAAATACGTTTGTTCATTTATTGTGTACTTGAACTCAAACTAAGATAGATGAAACCTCTGCAGCAGTTGCTGTTTCTGGTGCCTGCCTGTGGAATGCAGCCGGCACTGCACCATCCAGCTGAGTCAGATGGGAGTACAGGTTTCTGTGCAGCCACAGTGTTTCACAGCGCAGAGACTGTCATAAGTTAGTTCCCATTCCAGGGCTCTTTCTATATTTTTCGCAACTTTCTAGACATCTGTTTGAATTTAAATCAGTAGTGTCTGGTTCACCACAGGGTTTAGATTTCTATTAAGATTAGGATAGTTGTAATCTGGTCTGTGAGGGGGTTTCTTTGTCTGTTTTTATGAACAATGGTGGGGCTGATTTAACGTTCTTTTACCAAATTGGAAATACAAACATATATGCATTGTATGGGAACTGTTGAGTCCTGTCCTGAACCACTGATTGAGCACCTGGGAAAGGACCCGGCCAGCCCTGGGAGCACAGATGAAGGCAATTCAGCTGTGAGACTGGAAGGGGTGGAGCCTGGCTGCACCTCTCTTTAGACCTCATTGAAGGGCTGACTGCCACTGGGGAAGGATCTGTGGTTGGGGATCCCTCCTTGGTGAAGCTTTCCCCTGTGAACCTGGAATTTTCTGATCCAGGTGAGCAATCTTCTTCTCTTCCTTTATAGCACCTTTCTATCGTTCCAGTCCTTCTGTCATCACACCTCTGTTATAATGACTTTCCCATTGTATCCATCTGTCCAATTGCTACATGCATGTATTTGCTATTATTATTCTTGTTAAAATACAGGGGCAGGTCTTCCCCTGAACAATGTCACAGTAATGCTCACCACTGTCAAATTTGGAGGCTATTTGGACAGTGTGATGGAGATGTGGTATTGTTGCCTTAACCCAGTAGCTCCAACTAGTGCCACTGCTATATTTGGCCTGTGACAGAAGCAGAGGTAGGTTGCTTGTGGAAGGTAACCTGTCACTCTGAGCTTTCCAATTTATTTTTTTATGAAGAAGAGTTTTAGCTCATTTAAATGTTTGGAAACTTTCTAAAATAGATGTCAGACTAAATTGTCGAGGTCCACTCAGGGTGGTGAGGTGCTGTCACGGATGGTGCCACACCTGTGATGTGGTTGATGCCCCATCCCTGGACACTTTCAAAGTGAGGCTGGATCAGGGCTGGGCAACCTGACCTAGCTGCGTATGTCCCTGTTTGTTGGACTGCATTTCCCTTCCCCCTGTGCAGGGGAGTTAGACTCTATGGCCTTCAGTGGTCCCTTCCAACTCTAGAGATTCTATGATTCTGTTCTGTGATTCTGTTGTGTATGTTGTGGGCTGCATTTATTGCTTGCAGTGTTTTCGTGTGTGACTAGCTGCGGGTTTGCAGGCATTTTCAGTGAGATTATCTTGTGCCTGTGTTGGACAAATTCTTAACCTTTGTTGTGTACTTTATGCAGCTCTCTTTGAGAGGCCTACCTAGACAGGTCTCAGATTTCAGAGTGTATCTTCCACCAAGAAGGTGGGATGAGTAAGAGGTTGGAGCGAGCTGATTTCATTTTCTCTGCCTGACTCTCTGTGAGCAGTGATTCAAAGTGGTGTCTGTACAAGATCATATTTTTGGTTGATTAAATTAGTGCATCAGTGAATAACACATGGCTCTTGAGCTACCTGCAGCACAAAGCAGTTTGAGTGTGATTCCTGTGATTGGGCTTTGCAATGTGACCTGTGTTGGCCAAGGGCTCTGGGTACCCTTTGGTTGCAGGGTCTGGAAGAGTGGTCAGCTCTTAAAAAACAGGTAGTGGACAGCAGCAGGAGTTCTGCTGAAGCCTACTACCTATTTCTTCTTGTAGTCAAGTGTCTGGTTTTTCATTGCTTGTTGCTTATTTTGCTTAACTAGGGGGCTGGACGTCAGCCTAGGGAGCCTTTCTGTGGGCTAACAGTGCCACCCAGAAGCACATGAGCAGTGTGTTGGTGGCCTTTCACTACACATGGTGATGGCTTTGTGTGTCCTGTCCCAGGGAACATATTCTGCCTGGACTTTCCTTCCCAAACAGCCTTGATGGAAAAGAGTGAGCTGTGTCCCTGTAGACTCTTTACGTTTTTATCTAAAAAGAAATCTTACTATGCTAAACAGTTTTGGTTTTAAAGTTACGTGGGACGTTCTAAGGTCTTTTTGCATCAAATGCAGAGAGATGAATGATTAAGTACAGCACTAAAAATGCCTGCACAGCAACGTGTGTGAGAGTAGAGATGGAAGCTACTCATAGAGACTGTTTTTCAATCTGTCAGGATCCCTTGCTTTTTTGTCGATTTTGCAAACTTCTGTCATTTACATGAGCAGTAAGTCCCATCCATGGGATAGAACTGCACTGGGCATCAGGCCATGAAAAACCACGTTTTAAGCTCTGAGATCTTGGCTTTATATCCAAATAATGGCTGTTAGCATAAGGTAAGGAAGTTAAGTCTGCAATTGCTTAGTAATGTGTTGGTTGGCTAACTTGTTTAGGTAGACTCTAAACTTCTACTGGTGATAATGCAGACAATTAATACAAATAGTGTTTGTTCTAGAAGGAATATAGCATTTTGAAAGAAAAAGTTCTTTAGTAAAGATCTGTATATGTTTTAAAAACTTAATTTCTTCTGGATGAAATATTCAGACTTGCATAACTAAAACAATTGAAATTGAAATTTCAAAGTAATCTTGTACACTTCTTCTCATTGAGAAGGGAAAACTGGTTCAGGATTAAAAAAAAAAATTATCAGGGTTAAATCAAAGCTGTGTACTGTAATGCATGTTGGATCATTTCACTTTTGCTGAGCTTCAGTTCTACAGCCTTGCTTTCTTACAACTAACAACCATAGAGGGGAACCTTTTGCTGCATGAGGCACTAAAGCTTTTCCTCCTTACACTGTTGGAATGAAATAATTTGACTCCTATAGTAGAATCATAGAATCATAGAATTGCTCAGGTTAGAAAAGACCTTAAAGATCATTGAGTCCAACCACAACCTAATCATACTACCCTGACTAACAACCCTCTGCTAAATCATGCCCCTGAGCACCCCATCCAAACGGTTTTTAAACATATCCAGGGATGTGACTCAACCACCTCCCTGGGGAGCCTATTCCAGTGCTTAACAACCCTTTTTGTAAAGAAGTTTTTCCTGATATCCAACATAAACTTACCCTGGTGCAACTTGAGGCCATTTCCCCTCGTCCTGTCACCAGTGAGAAGAGACCAACCCCACTCTCGCTCGAAGCACCTTTCAGATACTGGAAGAGAGCAGTAAGGTCTCCCCTCAGCCTCCTTTTCCCCAGACTAAACAGCCCCAGTTCCTTCAGTTGTTCCTCGTAGGACGTATTCTCCGAGCCCTTCACAAGCCTTGCTGCCCTTCTTTGGACCTGCTCCAGCACCTCCATGTCCCTTCTGTACTCAGGTGCCCAAAACTGAACGCAGAATTTGAGGTGAGGCCTCACCAGTGCTGAGTACAGGGGCAGGATGACTTCCCTAGTCCTGCTCACCACACCATTCCTGATACAAGCCAGGATGCCATTGGCCTTCTTGGCCACCTGGGCACACTGCTGGCTCAGCTGGTGTACTGTCCATCAGTACACCAAAGTCCCTTTCCATCAGGCAGCTTTCCAGCCACTCTTCCACAAGCTTGTAGGGGTGCCTGGGGTTGTTGTGACCAAAATGCAGGACCCGACACTTGGCCCTATTGAAACTCATACAGTTTACTTTGGCTCATCGATCCAGTCTATCCAGGTCCCTCTGTAGTGCCTTTCTCCCCTCAGGCAGATCAACACTCCCTCCCAACTTGGTGTCGTCTGCAAACTTGCTGAGGGTGCACTCAATCCCCTCATCAAGATCATTAATAAAGATGTTAAATAGAAATGGCCCCAGTACTGAGCCTTGGGGGACACTGCTCGTGACCGGCCGCCAACTGGATTTAACTCCATTGACCACAACTCTTTGGGCCCGGCCATCCAGCCAGTGTTTCACCCAGAGGAGTGTATGCCCATCCAAACCATGGGCAGCCAGCTTCTCCACGAGAATGTTGTGGGGGATAGTGTCAAAGGCTTTACTGAAGTCCAGGTAGGCACATCGACAGCCTTACCTTCATCCACTTGACTCCTATCAGGGTAGCTTATTTAATTCTATAATTTTGAGATAGCACTTTGTGTGGCTCCATTTAGTATCTATTTACCAGCACAGTCTATGCCCATACATGAACATGCAAAGCTTACTGATCATACAGAACTTGAGCCTTGCAGGATTGCTTCTGTATCATTATGTAAGCTTTCCTTTCCTGATGTAGGCTTTACAAAGAAAATGCACACACACTGCCAACAAAAATCATGCCACTTCAGACTGTGAAGACAGATGAGTTTGCAGCAGCTTTTCTTTTTTCAACCGTGGCAAAAACAAACACTTATATTTCTCTTGCCCTTTCAGACTGTTTCCCAACATAAATTGTCCTACAGCGTTTACCCTCCGTAAAACAGAAAACCTTTTCTAGTTGTTTCTGTTGCAATAGCAGACTATATCTGTTTATTTTTCTAGCCACCAGAAATGGATTGTGGTGTTCATCTTAAGAAAACAAAATCTCAGGATACTGGTAGGAGCCATGAACGGCAAGAGGAGGATGTCCATCTTGCAGATACCTTGGAGCATATTATAGGACAACTGGATGTTCTGACTCAGGTATGGTGTGCTGTTTGATTTTGTAATGACAATGAGAACATTTTGCAGTAGCTTCATAGAATAAATGTGGCTAGTCCAAAATCTCTGCTTTTTAGTGGTTAATTGATGAATCTCTTGATCTGCTTATCAGCATATCTCAGTGTCCTCACATCAGAACTTCTAATTCAAGTTCCGTTCTTTCCTCAATTCTTTTACGCTGCAGTGTAGCAGGGAGCTAAATAAGCCAGTTCTGGTACCTTCTGTTATTAGCCAGAGTTTATCCAAGGTAATAACTGAAGGTGTGGCTAAAATTGCAGGTAGTAGAACTCTGTCTCAGTGAGTAACCAGCTGGTTACTCTTCCTTCTCCAGTTACATTGCATTCTGTAGGCAAACTCAGATCCTTTCCCCCCACCCACCATTCACCTATACCATCCAATTTATGTAGTATTCTCTTCTCATCTTACATGTCTGGGCCCTCCTGGGCCCCATCTCTCATATGAGCTTTTCACCTACGGCTAGCAAACAACTAATCCCTTGCAAAGCTTTCACATGCTGTTCTTCCCCAGAGACCCAAAGTAGTGCTGGAATGGCACCAATTGTTAATGATGATCTATCACAGAATGTGTTAGCTTTAATCCTAAATTCTTCTTAAGCAGTCTTTTCTGTTTAACCAAATCATTGTTCATTATTTCTGTTAGGAAGTGTTTGTTTCTGACCATTTCTTGGGGCTAAATTTCATTGTGTATTTTTGAGGGATATGAGAAGCGGGGAGTAGGCATGGGATGATAAACACCATCGATCTGTAGAGCACACCATTGTAGTAAGAAGGAAGAAACCTGTGTGGGAGTTCTTTTCTGCAAGTTTGATTATTGTTTCTGGGGAAGAGCAAGCAGATGTTTAACGCTGAATATTGAACATGCTAGTTACTGGTTTGAGTTGGCTCTCTTTTCTTTAGAGAAATACATGTTGTCCAAAAAGAAGTCTAGGGTGATGCACTGGAGAACCCAACAGATATTGAAGAATGAGTGATTTAGGGATATAAAGCATTGTAGGACTATAGATGGTCTAAAATAGAGTAAAAACCAAAAGATATTGAAATTCATTTGGCAGAAGTGCAAGAAAGCATTTTTCTGTAGTCTTTAGAATCTTTAGAACGCTGGAGAGAAAAAACTCTTCTGTGACATTGGTTCTGCATTTTTATGATAAAAATACAACCTAGTGTATACACAAAATGTTTTTGTCTCCTTAGTAAGTTTGGAATGTGGTATTTATCTTTACACGAATCAGATCTATAGTTCTGATGAAGTGTGTGTAATGTCTCCTTTTCAACTTCATAGGTACTTAGAGGAGGCAAATATTGCAGTAAACAGCATGTGTGGGGTTTAAACTAGATAAAAGCAATGCAAACATCTCTTCAAGTCATTGCAAAACTGAAAAAAGATAATCTAAATGTTATTTTAAACCTAGCAAAAAGAGTGAAATAGAGATCAATGGGGGAGGAATAAATTAGTAGGCTTTAGAATAAAATTGAATCTAGCTCTGAAATCATAGTGTAAAAAAAAAAAAAAAAAAAAGCAAACAAAAGTAGATGCTGCTTTTGCGTAACTGTGTATTCAGCAACCTCTCAGCTGTAGCTTTTTTTTCCATCTGTACAGTACTTTATTTTCCTTTGGTTCTAGTCTATTGTTGTATTTTGTTTTAACACCACGCGTATGCACAAATAAATGTACCCAACATGTTATTCAGATGGTTTCACAATTCTTCATTTTAATTTTAACTTTATAATATTTAGAAGTGAAACAGGTCTACAGAAAACCATCAAGCTTATGCAAATGAACATGGAAGAATCCCTTATGTTTAGAGTAGGAGAGGAGATTCCTGAAGGAGGAGGAGCACAGGTGTAGTTAGCAAGGCAAAAAAACAGAAGGTAACAAAAAGAAACCTGCTTGTGTAGCTGCACTTTTTTTCCTTCTCTTTATGGACATACTGTGCGGATGAGTTACAACAGAGAAGGGAGCACAGATCTGTCAAAGGCACCTGTAGCACAAATGAAGGCAAAAGCCTTCATTTGAGAAATAGGTGTTATAGGGAAAGATAGGAAAGAGGAATCAACTCACCCCTCCCGGCAACAGTCCGGAGAAAAGGACAAGCTAAGGAATGTGACCCTCCCCCGTTCGTACTGTCCCGCCGCAGGAGAAGGGTGGGGGAAAAAAGGGGGACCTGCGCAGACTCAGATTGCACGGGAAGTATCACGGAGTCAGAAGGGGGGCTCTAACCCTCCCCCCCCCCACCCGCTCCAGGCACTCACAGTCTCGCATAGCTCACCCATTGGTTCAGGCTGTGACCTTGGAATTCCACTACAGCACCTTTAGCACCTCTTTCAGTCTTTTATCACTTGGTCAACACCAGTTAGATGTTGTCCAGGTGGAACCACGACAGGCTGGTTGCTAGCTGAGATTTGAGTGAAGAGGAAACAGCAGCTGGTGATAATTGGCTGGTTGTCTTTCTTGGCTGCTCCTCCCAGAGCATAACAGAGCATTGCTTCCTGCACATTGCAGGCTCAAGCTAATGTCATATATTTTTGCAAAGTTTCACCAATTTTGGACTTGGTGACTTCTTTTTGTGAAAGGACACCACAGCTTCTTTTAAAAAAAGCTTTCACAAATAAACAACAAAATATCTTCATGAAGAAATAAGACATCACAGGCTTCATCATTTTTCTCTCTTCAAGAAAGGCTGAGACTATACCAGTAGTCTCCCAATGCTCTGTTAAAGGTCATTGCTACATAATTCCTGAGTATTGATCACTTGAAGACAACACTAACTGCATAAGTGGGTTGATATTTTTAAGCTGAAGAGAAAGGACGGGTGCACCTCACAGGTACCCCAAAAATATTTCCAGAAATTTTCTATTGATATAGCTATCCATGAGTTTACCAAGAATTTCTAATTTGTTGGTGGTGTGGGAGCTTGGGTACATTTCTGTTGGGACACCTTGAGTTCCTGCTCTCCTTATGCTTATCATAGTTTCCAACACTGTATCAATGTAATGTGGAGGAAAATTGAAGTTGTGATAAACTATTCTGCAAAATAATGCAAATGTAAAATTAATCTATTGAGTCTATCACTTTTGTAGCATTTCCTTAGCTATCATTTCAAGGTTTATTGTGGTAAACATTTTGTAATGTTAAAGAGGGAAGGAGAAAACATACTGGTGGTTTTTTATTTGAAAATTTTCTGCTGAAAGTGGTAATAGCAAGAAATCATCTGAACACTGTCATCTCTTGGTGTCACACAGCTTTGTTCTTCGCCACACACTTGAAGCCGCATTGTCTGCTGCTCATCCATTACCAACACCTTCTCTGTTGCTAATAGATTTCTGGATGGAGTGTCATGCACTTGAAGATAGCAGAGTTGTTTTTATTCTATTAAGAGATATTTGGTGGCTGGCAGGAAGATGAAAGTAGAAACACCGAAGCAATAAGGCACAGCAGGATGCACTGAAGAAGGCTTGTTTCTTCACTTGGCACTTCTCACCCAGATTTCTCTAATAAGAACTGAGGAAACTAGTGTCTGTTGCATACAACATTGAGCAGTAGCTGCTACAACTAATAGATGTGCTTCCTTTTTATGTTGTGAAATTCATGCTGTGGTGTCACTGCATCAGTGGACAAGGGAAGAGCCACTGATGTCATCTATCTCAGCTCCAGTAAGACGTTTGACACGGTACTCCCACAACACCAAATTGGAAAGATATGGATTTGATGGGTGGAATGTTCAATGGATGAAGAACTGGCTGCAGGGTCGAGTCCAGAGGATGACAGTGTCTGGATGGAGATCAGTGATGAGTGATGTCCTCCAGGGGTTGGTGCTGGGGTCCAATACTCTTTAATATCTTCATCGATGACATAGACAGTGGGGCTGAGTGCACCCTCAGCAAGTTTGCTGATGACACCAAGCTGTGGGGTGCAGCTGTGGGTGCACCAGAGGGAAGGGGTGCCATCCAGAGGGACCTAGACAGGCTTGAGCAGTGGGCCCAGGTGAACCTCCCAAGGTTCAACAAATCCAAATGTAAGATCTTGCACCTGGGTTGAGGCAACCCTCACAACCAATACAAACTGGGGGATGATGGCCTTCAGAGGTCCCTTCCAACCCTAAGGGTTCCATGATTCTGTGATTTTATTCTTAAGGGTTTTGACAGCATTCTTTAAGTATGGTTTGATGAAACCTTTCTCTTCTCCTCCTCACCAGCAAGCCATGTTTTTGTTTTAAGTAAGAAGGTGGTCTAATGTGACCTGACAGCAGCTCCATATATTTTTCTAAGCATGTTTATAGATTGTATTTCACATGAAAATAGAGAAGTTCGTCTTTGCCTCTTTCAGATGAGTAGCACGTGCTCGATAATCTTGCAATCTTGAAATATGATGTGAAGTCGTTTGCGATAGCTGTTGGCTTACTGAGAGGTGCCATGGTGCTCTTCTGTAGGATTTCGGGCAATTCAAATCTAGTAGTGAAATGAGAAAGATGGGAGTGATGCCTCATGTAAGCCTTGCTCCTCCCTTTCCTGCGGCTTTGTGTCTTGCCAATGTCTGAACAATTTTTTAAAATCCTCTTCTTTACTGTTATTTCAGAGATGTGATAAGGAGGAAGGTGATTTTTGTTTCTGTTCACAGCTAAAGGCTGGATCGCAGTATCTCAGTGTGTATCCAGAGGGGTGGAGATGAAGATTAAAGGTGTTGCATTTTTGTTTTTCTTGGGTTACTTATCCTTTAAGTCATGGAGCATAAAGGTGGTTTTCAGCTGAAACCAAAATAGAGCAGATATTAAGAACAGATATTACTTGGTGTGCTTATCTAAAATGCATTTTCTGCCCTTGCAGCTGAACTGCTCAGCTGGAGGAGGATTGACTGTGAGTAAGCATCCTGGCTTCAGTGGAAAATTTGCATTTGCAATAGTTGCATTAAACAGTTTGTATACTCTTGCCTTCACTCCAGACACTTGCAGTTGTCTGCTGTGAAAAAAGACTGAGAAATGAGATGCTTACTAATTAAAACTAAACGTGTGTGCAGTGCATGTAATACAAATGATTAATATCAAGCCTACATCTTACATTTTAGGGAAACGATCTTTAAAGTGTGTGTTGGAATAAATGCCCTCTCTCTTCTGGGAGGTATTAAACCTGTTGTTTAATCAACATTCAATAAAGTAAATCCTTAAGCAGTGTCAAGCAATTAGAAGTAAAGAAATTATTTTATTGGTCACAAAAGCTGCTACCTATGCCTTGCACAAACATCTTGGTTGATATGTTGCTTTTAATATCTGAACTGCTGCTGGCTATGGGAGCTCCCAGCAAGTAGGAGAAAGCAGCAAACAGGTTGGTTTTTGTTTTTTTTTCCAAAGAAATGGTTTGAAATCCAAACCATCTTAAAATAAAAAAAAAAAAAAAAAGCATTCCAATCTGAGAAGTTTGTGTAATGCTAGATGAATTTCATTTTTAAATCTTAATTAAAAGAGCTTAGAGATTACTTTTCATGACTTAAAGCCATCTTTTGGAGATGTAGCATCTTTGACCTCTTGCTCAAAATAAATGAAGCACCCTGTTTCTTGCCAGTCCTCAAACTATCATCCAAGTTATTCTTTTTTGAAATGCATTTCTAAAATACTCCTGCTACAAAGTCTTAAAGGATTTTGCTTCTTTCTAAGGCTGCCTGAATTACATACACTTCCAGTGATTCTGCTATGTTCGCATGACTGTGTCTTGAGGCCAGATTCTCAAAAACACTGCTTGTTTCCCTGCAGGTTCTGAGGACCTTCCCCTTCATGTTGCATGTGCCTGCCCACCAACAGCTACACCTCCCACAATTTGTGTTGTTTGTTTTTTTTTTTTTATGAGCGGATCTTGAAGAAGGATCACTTGATATTGCTTGATTAACTTGCACTGTTTTTCAGCCATTGAGTAGCAGGAGCTGAGTGCATTCAACTGAGTGATTTGCATCCTTCCAGAGTTAGATAGGGTAATGTATAAAGGACACAATACGTCTTTGAGGCACATCATCATCCTTGTGGTTGAGAAGACCTCTGAGTGTTTTGGGGTTTCTAAACAGTATGCTGTGCAGTCATTTTCATCGTGCATACCTGGATATTTTATCATGGCTCATCTTAGTGTGCCATATTTTGTTGCTGGACTCCCTGGCCTGTGGGAGCTATAACAGTGCAGCTGTTCTCCAGAAACTTGCAGCACCCTATGCAAGTACCATCAGTTTAGCTTTGTCTGATCAACTGTCTAGACTGAATCAACAGAGAGGTATGATGAAACATTTTAGTAAAAGGTCTCTGCTTTGAAAGGCACAGTTACAGATATAGCTTACGTGCCTTGAGTCTCTACACCACACAGAGCTCACTGTCACAGCCTGTAGCTCATCTTCTTGCACTCTAGGATTGATTTAATACACTGGTGTCCAAACTTGTGGCTTGTCTGAGCTGCACTGAGTGAACGGCTGATGTTTTGGTTGCTTGCTGGGGGCTTAGATGGGCAGGGAAGAGCCACTGCCAGAATGGTACAGTGCCAGAGGGCACACCGCGTTACGGGCTGCATGCAGCCCATGGGCTGCAGGTTGGACGTGTCTGATTTAATGCAATGGAGAGCCTTTGCTGAGTTCCAGGGCCTGTTTGGCTGCTGTAACACTGGTATTGACCATGCTGCTTGGTCTGGCAAAGTTGACAGTGCTAGAATTTTCAGGTACTTTGTGTGCTTTCTCTGTTGTAAAAGGTGAAATGAGTATTGTAAGTGATAACGCTGTTGTTGTCACTGTATTGAGGCCATTGCAGGACCATCAAGGCTGCTTCTATAGTCTTTCATTAAAGGAGCATTGAACTGATCCAGGCATCTGAGAAAGTGGAGTGTTGGGAGGTGGAAGGAACACATATTTAGAAAAGCTCATCCAGTGTGTTTGTGGGCCTTCCTAACCCTGGCTGTACAGCAGCTATGACCTGTACAGCCCTGTCTGCCTGCACAGGGGCTTAGTGTTTTGCAGTAGCAGATAGAGACTTTTGTGGAATTAGTGTTTCAAAATAAATGTGAAAATTCATGAGGTTGCATTAAAGGAATATTGAGCAGTGAAGACAATAGTTGAATGAAACATTTTCATTCTGAAATAATCAATATACTATCATTAAATCTGGCTGCTGTGAGGGACTTGGTGCAGATAGGCTTTGTGAGTTTACCTTAGAGCTTGTGTTCAAAATTAGTAGGATGATGGAGCTTATTATATGGAACTTATTTAAAATACTCTGGCTTAGCAGATCTTGTTTTAATTTGAAAGGACATGGCACTATCATCTTTTTCATGTGAAATTTCTAAAGAAAAGTTGCTGGTGTATTTGGTCTCTGAGTTGAAGGCTTTGACTAGTATAAGGTAAGGCTAGTCCTGAAATACGAAGAGCACCACGTGCATTTGTTTGCTCCTTAATGCATTGATACCAGTGAAGGCTTCATGTCTTGTTCTGCTACCAGATATGAGATTTATTTATTTTTCCCTTGGTTAGTCTAAAGCACCAGCTTCTGCTAAGAATGCTTCAGAGATTGAGTGTTGGTAGCAGGTTCCAGTCCTAACTAGAAACAGTGCTAGGGTATAATTTATGCATAAAGAGGGCAGCCTAGTTTTCTTTAAGTTTTCTTTAGTATACTTACTAATAGCAGGAACGTCCTTTGAGTTCCTCTGGATATGGTGACTGAAATGGAAGGGAGGCTGACAGCAAGTCAGGGCAAAGTTTTGTACAGTGGGTGGAAAGGGTATGTCTCACCAGACAGGTTTGTGTTTGAACTTTAATGTGACTTGCTGATCAAGTTCTCCCATGAGCCTCTTTATTTTTGCAGTTTAAATCTAGTATTTAGTTTATATTGTTTGTGGAAGGTGGTTTTTTTTTTTTTTTTCATAGAATCATAAGGTTGGAAAGGACCTGCAAGATCATCTAGTCCAACCATCCTCCCATCACCATTGCTACCACAAGCTACTAAACCATATCTCGGAGCTCCTCATCCAGATGCCTCTTGAACACTGCCAGGGACAGCGACTCCACCACCTGCCTGGGCAGCCATTCCAGTGCCTGACCACTCCCTGAGAGAAAAAGTTTTTCCTCACATCTAACCTAAACCTCCCCTGGTACAACTTGTGGCCATTTCCTCAGGTCCTGTTTGTTGCCTGGGAGAAGAGGCCAAACCCCTCCTCATCACAACCTCCCTTCAGGAAGTTGTAGAGTGCAATGAGGTCTCCCCTGAGCCTCCTCTTCTCCAGACTAAACAATCCCAGCTCCCTCAGCCACTCCTCATAAGACTTGTGCTCCAGACCCCTCACCAGTTTCATTGCTCTTCTCTGGACACGTTCCTGTAAACATGCAGATGTACGGCTACATGGATGAGAACTGTTTCTCTGCTAGTTTATTTTACTCACTGGATTTGTTTAGAGAAAGTATAGGTACCTCTGAACCCACTCATTAGTATTTGTTGAGGAGGGACCCTTCTGCCCCCTTGGATGCAGCGTTTTTATAATGCGATTTACTTTCTATACTTTTGGGCCTCTTTGGGCTTAACCATTTTTATGGAAAGCTGGGTAACCTATAGGGAGTCTTAGCTGGACTCTTCAAACAAACCAGTGTGCATGCCACCTGTATGGCAGGAGGCAGAGCAATTAAGCCTGCAAGTCCAGGTCAGACCTTACCTGTCTCATTCTGCAAATCCACAGGCCATCCATCCCCTTCGTGCTCTGCTCTTCTGCTGCTGCGTTGCCTTCCCTCTCTGCTGGTCCCATTAGATGAGGGGAAGGAGAGGCTGTTGCATGCAATCTGTAAAGATACTGAAAGATATGCTTGGGTTTTTTCGCCATCAAGTAGGTAGTTGGTCCCCAGGTGACTTAGGACTGTAAGGAACTTCTGAGCTTCACTGTGAGCAAGGAGAAGCTTTAGATAGCTACAGCATTGAATGTCCTAGCTTTTGCCACCAAGTTAGTGAATAAATACAGCTGCTTACGGCATCCTGCCCAGAGTACTACTACAGGTAAGCAACATAAAGCCTTTTCAACTATCATTGTTACTTGGCATACACCTAGAAGTTTAGAACATGACTCCTAACATCATTATAAGATGATGCAAAGAATTAAAGAATGATGTATTCATAGCACAGAGATGTAATCATTCCAGTGTCTTCATGCTTTGCAATTAGAAATCCGTATTTTACAATTGTCATTAGATTGTCTGATAGATTTTCCCATTGTAACATTTCTGCATTTGCTGCCTGTTCTTTTGCAGGCAAATGTTTTATAGATACATTGAGAATAAAATGCTGTCTTCATAAATTAACATGTCAGATAGGAAAGAAAAAACTGAAGAGGTAGAAATAATGCTTCTTTAGCTATTTGATGCATTATAACTGCAGAAAACTGACATCCACTAGGGATGGAATGAACTTTAGGAATCTTTTTACAGAAGTAAAGCTAGGAAAATACTGCTACGTTCAGTGGAGAAAGGGATTTTATGGTATGGTTCATGATGTCAGGAATAGAGGAAGCATGTGTGTAATATTTTGCCTGCAAGAGTGCCTATACTTTGCGGTTGGTGTTTGGCTGTATTCTTTGTAGGCACAACCAGTACCTGATATCAGTAACATTGTGCAGATAAATGTTTTAAAGGGTCCTGCAGTGATCAACCAGAGCAGCATTACGTCCCCTGTCCTTTACTTAATCAAACCCAATCTCATCCCCAACTTGTTAGTCATCCTGTAGCCTGGTGGGCACAGTGTTATTTATGTTTTTATGCTCGTCTGCTTCGTTCCCAGTTCCGTGCTCAGTACTTGGTTTTAGTTAATTAATGGCCTTCTGACCAGACTGCTCTCTCTTGTGGTTAACCACAGGGACTTCTCTCATTGCCCTCTGAAATGTGCTACAGGATATGATGAGGAGTCTGTGTCAGCTGAGGAATGCAAGTGTCCTCTGCTCTGAACTTTGCTGCTCGGGTTTCCTTGGGCAGTGGAGGAACTGGTTTCTGCTGGCATTCAGTTACTGTTGGGCCCTGCTTATCTGTAGTGCTCAGAAGAGGCCAGCTGGATTGCCCTGCCAGGGCTCTGCAAAAGCCTCCGCCTTGAGCCTGACAGGACTGTTCAGCTATGTGGTGGTGTCCCCACTGAAAGCATTTAATTTGAATTAACGAAAAGTTGTTGATAAAAGCTGAAACTGTTGCAGGATTGTACTTGGGCCACCGTCACTACAATAACACGGGGGAATGAGATGGGGAATTTATCATCATGTAAGCAAATATGACTGCTTCATCTCTCAGCTTAGGGGAGGATGAAGCTGAATATTCTCTGGACCTTGAAAAGTAAATATGATGCAATGCTGCCTCTTTCATGTGGCTCTCCTCACCATTTCCCAGTGTGCAGTACACACGGGTAAGGCTTCTGACACTGTGAGAACCTAAAATCCTGCCATAGGGAAACAGTTTGAGTGCAAAGCTGCATCAGGTCAACCCTCCAGACTGATGGCATTTGCCTCCTTGGGTTGTTGACACATTACCTTCTGAAAAGTAGCACCAGTTGAATGCATGTGGTTTGATTTGCTTCCCAGCAAAGGTTTGGTTTGTGAATAGGCCAGAGAAACATTGTAAAACTGTCAACTGGAAATGGAGTAACCTTTTTGTGTGGATGTTACTTTCTCTCTCTGGGTGTATATGTGTGTGTATGTATCAGTAATGGCGTTTTTGCACTTCCCCATACCTTTTTATGACTGCATATTTTAGGCATTGTGTATTCAAAATGGTCTGTGCTCATCAGCTCCTTGAATTTAGTGCATCTCCTATATTTCTCCTTTTCCTTTTCTAGTTTGCAAAACAGTGCTCACTACAAATTTATTGGTATGAAAATTATGTGGAAGTATTAAGCAGACAAGATCTTCCTTGCAACTCTTCCTCAAAGTCAACATGTTCTGAAGTCCACTTTATCTGTGCTTTGTTCCACTGTGCTGTGTGTAGCAGTGTGGTTGGCTCCTATTGGCTCTGATATGCTGCCTGGTGCCTCAGCTAAGATTTGAGCTGTGTTTGGAGGGAGAAAATAAGTGTATTATGGTGAATCTTATGACGCAAAACCTTTTCTGACTTTGTCAAGATGTGGTATTGCAGTGTGGCTGAGGGAGATAGGCTTCCTAGTAGTGCTTGGTACTTTCACCATGCCTGTGTTTTCGCTTTGTCCCTTCCAGCTGTTCCTCTCATTTCTCAAATGGTTTTGCGGGAGACGTTTCCTGGTCCATCAAGTGATCTTAGCCAAACTATTTCCTTTCTTTGCATTTTAGTTTCCCCAGTAATAAAATGGAGATAAAGAGACCTGCTTTCTTTTGTCGAGCACTTAGTCATGTGCTTATGAAATGTGCTATTTAAAGATTTTGTATTTATAACTTCTGTACAAATAGCCCAAGTTTGTTTGAATTACTTTATTAAAGTCTGAGGCTCTGAACATCCTTTGACAGGGTATGTTATTGATGGCAGTAAAAATGCTTGGAATATGAAGCTATTGATTGCTGTTGCTAAGTTTATGGGTATTAAAGCATTAAATGTAATTACTGCCTATTATCAGTTATTCCAGTGTCTTTGGAATCTGAAAGTGGTTTTCCACAGGTAGGTCTCTTGGTTACCTCAGAATGGTCCATTAAAGGGTTTTCAGCAGAGGCTTTTATTGCTTCATGGTTAAAATATTTTTCCTGTATACTCTGTCCTTAATGACTTCAGCTTTAGGAGGAGGCTGTAACAATCCCTTTGTGAGGTAACTGGATTGCACAGAGATATTTAGGCCGTATGTTGAGGTATATGCTGCCAGTTTCAGTTTTAATTCCCCTCCATCACCCCACTGTGTTGCCTTACTTTGGGAGGGTTTCTTGCTTGACCCTGGTGTTACAGCTCTGAAATAGCTCAGGGTACTTCACTGAACATAGCGTTCCGTTGCCCTCTGAGAACACAGCACATAGCTTGTCTCTCTGAGTGGCTCGGTGGCAGCTTTCCTTCTGTTTTGCAGACAGTTTCCATCCTGGAGCAGAGGCTGACGTTCACGGAGAACAAGCTGAAGGAGTTTCTGGAGAACCAGCAGAAAATCATTCAGATCAAAGAGAATTGAGTTTGTGAAAGAGGAGCACTGCCGAAGGCTCTTGGAGGTTGCGGGGGTTTGTATTCCTAACAGAGCAGATGACTTTAATGATTTGGAGAGTAATTAATTTTTGATTGATATGTACAGTTACTGCATCTGTAAATGCAAAACTTTGTTACTTTACTAAAATAAAAGATTTTTATTTATAAAAGTGGATGATTTTTGTGATTTCTTCTGTTTTCCAGGTACTGTAGGAATTAGTGAGGGGTCTGAGGACCATCTGAAAAGGTTTCATCTCTCCTGTCTTAACTGCTGCCCAGTTAATCTTAAAGTGTTTAAACATCCTAGAGCTGCCAAATCATTTGTTGCTGGCTATATGGCACAAGCAAAAAGCTCCCAGAATATCCTGGCCAGTGGGAGCTCACATCCATTCTCAGATCGCAGCAAGCATGGGAGGTCCTAGTTGGCCCCTGTTGAAGGGTCTGCCTCACCAAGTTCCAGTTTGTGCCTGGCAAATCTGATGACGTGTATTAAATGCTGAATTTGTGCAGAGGCTGGCCTACTGGTGGGATTTAACCTGCTCCCTCATGCACTTTCTGGAAAACTGTTTGCTGTGCTGAGGCTAGAGGAGAGGCCCTAGCTCTACTAGGTCGGATGCTGGGTGGATTGTCAGGCAGCTTTTGTTTTTTATCTGTCCATTTTTTTAATTTAAAGGCAGGGTAGAGGGAGGGAAAAGGCAAGATAGCAGCACACTGGCTGCAGTCAGTCACTCTTTTCACACTGGACTGCCTTTAATTTTCAGTCATTTTGCAGATGATTTTACAGCTGACTAGCTCATCACTCACCCTGTTCCCTGCATCACACTTCTAAGACTTCCAGGTCTTTAGCAGGTATTCAGTATGTAGCTGCATAAGAATTTGGACTTCTAGTAGATACTGCTCTGCAACATCTCTTGCTAACACACACTGCAGATCTCCTTTCTTGTAACGAACTGTTATGTACATTCTCAAGAAATGAGCTGTAGGAGCTTGAGTGTCTTGGGGTTAACCAAACCCTCCCCACAACTGTCTTTCTGAACTGTTAGAAGGGAGTTTCCTTCTCTCCCTACCCATGACAGTCACACTTGTTTGCCAGTCTCCAGAGCTTCCAAAGCCCCCATCTCCAGGTGTGCTGTGGGCATTGCAGATGCTTGAGACTTGGCTGGCACCCTTATTTCACATGGGGCTTTACAGACCTTAAGGCTAGACCAGTTTTTTGCACCTGTTCCTGTTGCAGTCTGCTTGTACTGTGTCTGGACTGCGTTAATCCTCTTCCCATGTGGACAAAGCTGTTTGCATCCCCTGCCATCACCAAGAGGTTTTTAGTCTCTTTCCATTCTGGTGTTTTCCACATCTTTAAGAAAACTCTGTTGGCATTGTCACTATTTTTATATTTTATTTTTATTCATTCTCTTTCATTTGCGTGAAGCTTTCTCGTTTGTGTGCTTTTTGGGTGGATTATAAATCTCAGTTTCTATCTGTTCTATCACGATTGCTTTCTGTTTCTAGCCTCCCAGTCTGATTAATGTTGTTTTCTGTCAGATTACAGTAATGGAATCACTTCACTGAAAAACTTCCATGTTCTTACTATAAGCTTTCAGTGGCTTTCTACTGAGAGAGAGAGAGAGAGTGTTACTGTTTTAACTGAAATGAATCAGTGTAATGGGCTGGCTGGGAGGAGGGGATTCAGAGGTGCGTGTGCCTGTTCTGCCACTGAAGCAGGGACAAAAATGAGCTGCAAAACCTTCATTTGTCAACCTGATCCCCAATGCTGTGAGCTGGCTTTTGAGGTGTGGGTATGGAGGGGATGTGAAAAACAAGCTGTTCCAGCAGTCATCAATTTTTAAACTTCTTTTAATCTGTAATTTCTAATGTCTTAGACACCACAGAAGCGATTTGCCGTTCTCCCTAAAATACTGTATAAAGTACAAATGACTTGGGCATGTTTGATAAAAATGCTTTTTCCTTTCAGATATTCTAAGTGAATCCGTTTGAAAGATAATTGTGCTTGTAAAACAGATAAGATGCTCAGGTGCTGAAGGGCAAGCTAGTGGGATGCAGGGAAAGTTGCTTTTCCTTACTCAGCTTCTTAGAAGTACTCATTTGAGCAATGCAACCTATTCTTGTAATGTGCCATGGGTGAGTGTGGAGAGCTAAGGGAAGGGGGAATCTAGCAAGTTCCATGTGATTTAGGTGGTAAGAAGGGAATTTCTTCTGACAATACTCTCCATCGCAATAATTTCCTTGTCCCGTATCTTGGCAACATGCTTTCTTTTCAGTGTCCCCTCCCTACTGCCTCTTATCTTGAGCTGAATATCAGGATTTAAAATGTACGAGCACTTCTAATACATGGGTATTACTTGAGAGGCAGGTGAGGTGTGGAAAGCACACTTTAAGTTATCATTCTTGAGCAATAAGCTCAAAAAAAAAACATTTGAGGCGCCTGAATCCTACTGTCCATCTTTTCCCTGGGTTCTGTGCTTGGTTCCATCCAGGAAGCACCATTTTTCTCACACACTGAGGTCAGGATAGCTTCCAGAGTGAGTTGATTCCACTTCTGCTTTTACATTTGTGATTTTTTTTGTTGTTGTTTTTTTCCACTTGGGAAGATCTACAGTAACTGATTTGCAAAGCCATTAGCTCGAGAAGCAATGAATCAGCTGTGAACAAGGAGGAGCCTGACATTGCTTCTACACCATGTGAGGATATGACTTAGCATGAAAACTGTTTGTGGTGAGTTCTGCAGGAGGAGGCTACAAAGAGTTAAAGATTTTGTTTTAGATCTCCAACACACACAGGCAGCAAAGCCAAGTTCTTAAAAAAGTAGTTTAATTTGTTGCCATTATATTTGCCAGATGTATGACCTCGCTCAAGTTTTAGCAGCAGTTCTTTGTGCTGAGATCGGTCCCTTGGGGAAGCAGGTTGTGCCTGGAGGCTGCTGCAAATGACTTTTTAATAATTCTATGAATCTGTGATTTTGGCTGCTATGAGCGTGGACCACGTTAAATGTAACTGTGATTGGCAAAAAAGTTAAGAATCCTCAAGCACTCCCCACTTCCTTTCCTGTGGGGGAGCTGGAATTGGGCAGATACAGCAGTTGAGTTCAGGCTGTCCAGGTGACGGGGACAGAAATTCTCCCCAAGTACCTGTGGTGGCAGGGATAGGGTGGGCTGTGGGATTGGTTTTCTAAATTTGGCGGCCCAGGTGAGAGAGGGGGAAGCCCAAGAATGCTGGAAATTCTTGAGATGTCTGTCACTGAGGCAGCACTGGGCACAGTTATTTTGCTCTGAAGAACCTGTGATGCTCTATAAGGCTGTTTGATCTGAGTTTTGGAGGGCCAATCTTGTGCAGCACCCTGCAAAAGCTGGTACAAAACTGTCCATCATCTCTGTCAAGACTGCCATTTCCTAACACAAATAGAGTAGTCCAGCTTTTTGCCTGTCAGAGTGCCACAGGTTCCTTTGGCTTTAGGGTCCCAAACCCAAAACCGGCATGCAGCTTCCCAAGCTATGGCTTTGCCTCAGCTCATTCAGATGTACTCCTGTGAGCTGGAGAAGAGGCGGCACTTTCTACCCCGGCCCCAATAGTCAAGAAAACAGCTTTTTTGTTTTTTTGTTTGTTTGTTTGTTTTTTTGTCTTGGCTCAGGTATGGTCACAAGCTGGTGTTGGGAAGCTGTTAACCATGCTCTGCTGACATGGCTTTTTTTAATGGAAGCAAAGATGAGACTTCATCTACAAGAAGAGTCAGAAGGAGAGTCAGGGGAGCTACGGGCCTGTCAGTCTGACCTTGGCAGGGAAAGGTCATGGAGCAGATCATCTTGAGTGCAATCACATGGCATGTGCAGGACAGCCAGGAGCTCAGGCCAAGCCAACATGAGAGGCAGGTCCTGCTTGACCAGACAGATCTTCTATGATTGAGTGACCTGCCTGGTGAATGAGGAAAGCACTGTAGATGTGACTTCAGTAAAGCCTTTAACTGTCTCCCACAGCATTCTCCTGGAGAAGCTGGCAGCCTGAGGCTTGGACAGGTACATTCTTTGCTGGGTAAAGAACTGGCTGCATGCCCAGAGAGTGGTGGTGAATGAAGTTAAATCCAGCTGGTAACCAATTACAAGTGGTGTTCCCCAGGGGTGGGTGCTGGGGCCTGTCCTGTCCAGTATATTTATTGATGACCTGGATGAGGGCATTGAGTGCATCCTCAATAAGTTTCAGATGACACCAAGTTTGGGGGAAGTGTTGATCTGCCTGGGGGTAGGAAGAGCCCTATGGAGGAATCTGGACTGACTGGATTGCTGGGCTGAGGCCCTGAAAAGAGGTTGTGGCAAGGTGGGGGTGGGCATCTTTTCCCAGGTAACTAGCAATAGGACAAGAGGGAATAGCCCGAAGTTGCTCCAGGGAAGGTTCAGGTTGGATATTAGAAAAAAATTCTCCTCAGAAAGAATGGTGAGGTATTGGCACAGGCTGCCCAGGGAGGTGGTGGAGTCACAGTCCCTGGAGGTTTTCAAGAACTGTGTAGATATGGCACTGAGGTTTAGTGGGCGTGGTGGTGGTGGGTTGGCAGTTGGACTGGATGATCTCAGTGGCCTTTTCCAGCCTTAATGATTCTATGATTCTATGACTGAAAGCCACTAGAAGTGCCAGCTTGTGAGGCAGTCAGTGTAGTGTGTTCCTTCAATACCAGCTGGGGGAAGTAGACAGAGACATCTGCAGGACCAGGAGGAGCTCAGGGATGCACTGGCCTCTTATTTCTACCAGGTAATTGAAAACTCTGAAGACCAGGTGATGAATCACTCTGACCTGCAACATGGATGGAAAGGAGTGAGGGTGGGGTGGGGAGCAGCACCCCAGGGAAACCCTGGCTCCGTCCTGCTCCCCACTGTATTACTTTAGGATAGCATCTCCAGACAGTGTTACGGTCTGTGCCAGTCCCTCCGGTGCTGGTGTAAGCAGGAGTGATTGCCTGCTTGCAGTTATCTCCATCATCTCCCTGGTGCTGTGAAAGTCAGGGAAGGTCAGTGCTGTCTAGTTCAGCAGGGATTGTGCCGTTCGCAGGCTGTGTGTGAGGGTGCAGCCATAGCAACTGGCTCTGCAGGGCTCTGGTGTGCAGCCAGCTTTTTTGCTACCTCTGGCAATCTGCTGCCTCACACAACTTCCTGCTTTGCCTATACCTGTTGCTAACCTTGCTGCCTGCTTGCTAACAAATGTAGCGACATTCAAGAAAGTGAAAGTCCTGATGGAGAGCTTGGGGTTGGTGCTGAATCATTCCCTCCACCAGAAGTAGATCCACTTGCTTTATTTCGAGAAACAGTGAGCCAGCCTCTGGCTTTGCTTCCTTTTTCTCACCAGACAAGTGCCGATGCTTCATCTCCTTGCAGCTGGTGTGTTTCCCTGTGCTCCCTGCCCTTTGCTCTGAACAAACTTGTCTCAGAGGTTACATTCCTTGCATCAATTACTCTGCCTCTTTCCCCACCTCATTACGGGGCTTCCTTTACTGCCAGGTCTCAGGAGAGAAGCCAAGATTAAAGAGAGCAGAGATTATTATATTTAATAGCAGTGAAAATTGGCAGGGTAGCTGGGGGGCCATTTCTCTTCCCTTGCTCCCACTTCTTGTAGTTCAGAGGCAGCCTTGGAATCACACATGGCCATCCCACCTGGTTTCACCACTGCACTAGAGGAACAGAGAGATCCAGTGGTGAATTTTACTGCTGTGTTATCTGCACTTTCTAGCCTGACTCCTGGTGAATACTGCTTTGGCCTCAGAGTACAGAGCTAGCTGTGAGAGGCTTGCTTGCCTTTTAGATGCAAATATCTTACTAATTTGCCATGATGGGAAAGAAGCAGCAGAAAACTAAAGAAATATCCGCTAAAGCCTTAGTTCATCATCGTATTGCACAGGCTTGGTCAGAGCTGACTCTCACCCTGCAGCAAGCTGCTCTGGTCCTGTCCAAGGATTTGAGGGATGCATTGCACCTTCCCCCCTTCCCCCCTCCTCCCCCACATCTTCCTCCCCCCACTGCTGTTGCAGTGGACATTGTGCTGCTTGGGATACACTGGCAAAATGTTGCTGGAGGTGGTGAGCTGCTTTTTCACCCGCCTTCATTTTGAAACGTGCTGTGTTTCCCTTGGACTTGAGCAGGGGCATGTGTGTACCTCCCTCTTTTATCCATCCCAACCTATCTTGGATTTAATAAGAGGGGTCCCCTTATATCTTCAGACTGCTCAGTCATGTACCTTAGGTTACTTGGGTGTCTTAGAGGTTCCATGCACAGGAGAGGACTGTGACTGTGGTACCACAGACCACTGTAGTCTAGGAAAGCATTCTATAGCAGCTAAAACCACCTGAGGGGCCATGTCCTTGCTCTGGATGCTTCAGATCTAAGGATGCTTGTAGGATGAAGGCTGGGGACCACAGAGGGTGGAATGCTCTGAGGGACTGCAGCAGGGAGCGGATGGTGACCGACTGGGTCAGGAGCTCTAGAACATTGTGTAAGCACTGAGGGGGAATAAAACTTCCAATTGGTATTTGTGGATTTGATTTTAATGTATTAACATTAAACATGGGTGTGGGCTCCATCTCCTTCCCAGCTATCCTGGGGGCACAAAGCATCACAGAGATTTTGGCGAGCTGTGGTTTCAGCTGGTGGGAGTTGTAGCTTGTACAGCTCCAGGCTCCTCTGTTCAGCTGTAGCTCTTGGGACCATGCAGGACATTTGCTGGCTTCTAGGCCCACCAGATAGCACTAGCCAAATGTGGTGGAGAGTGCTCCTGGTCCTTTATGCTGCTGGTCGTTCCAGCTCCTTTCTGCTGCAGGCTGGAGCCTGATACTGGTGTATCCAGGAGGAAGGAGCTTGCTGGTCTAAGCTTATACTCAACCTAGGGCAGGGAGAGCCTGTAGGTTGAAGAAGTGAGCTGTGGCTGTGAGACACCTAATGTGCAGGAGTTCTTGTCCAAGCTAGCCCGCAGAAAGGCTTTTAGAGACTGCTTGAACTCTTTCTCACATCTTTCTGCATGTGTGAAGGGTGAGCAGCATGGATGGGCAGCCACAATGGCTGGACATCAGTGTTTACAAAATGAAATTATCTTCCTTTCCCTTTCACTCCTGTTCCAGGCACTGCCTTGATACATGCCCTGCATTGGCTACACTGCATCTTAGAATGTCTTTCTCACCGACACTCCTTGTCCAGTGAGAAGCTGTATGATTTAAATAATTAATGAAGGTTGTTTTTTGTTGTTGCTCTATTTTCTTTTTCTTGCTATTGCTAATTCTCTGTCTGTATGGAAATTAAAGAGGTTTACATTGATTTTTCTGAAGTCAATTCCTTAGCACTCTGAGCACGACTGCTGTAATCCATCCATCGCTATCATCAGCCATCTCTATCTGCACCAGTTTAACTAATAAATCAGCTGAAATTCCTGAGGTTAGTTAAAATTAGCCCCTGTGCCTAAATTTAAAGGATTTCTGCAGTTGTGTCGAGCCTGCAGGGAAGTTCCAGCTAGGGACTCTCTAGCTGTTGGCCTAGAGGGACTTAAATGCTGCCTTCCCCCTGAGCCTTGAGCCTTTTCTTTTCTTGAATCTGAGTCTTGGCTGACATAAAGCTGCTGTGTCCCTGTAGGACAAACTGCGTGTTGTCTTGCAGCTGGTAGTATTCATTTGGGTCCGGGCATATTTAAGGAACATGTTGGCTGGTGGTGATCCCAACCCAAGTAGAGGGGAAGCGTACTGTTCACAGAAGGCTCTGTGTTTAATTTTATTTTTTTTATTTTGCTTTACAGGGTTGGAAGTCCATCCACCCACTGAGGGGCCACCGTGGTACATGCTCAAAAACTCAGTACCCTCTAGTGCAACAATCAGGTAAAGCCAGAAAAAAACAATTCTGGGAAAATGTAGGGCTTATCCATAGGGCTTGATTTTGCTTTGCCCCTACTTACTTGAGGCTGTGGCCTCTGCCCTTTGCCCCTACTTACTTGAGGCTGTGGCCTCTGCTGAGGAGCAAGCCTGGCTAAGTCATGTTTCTCATTACACTGTGACATTTGTGGACTTGGTACAGGCCCTGCAGCTGGACCTGATAAAACAGGACTGACTGAAGACCACATGCTGCCCTTATGTGATGATATGTGGATCTCATCAGTGAGCGAACTTACCCTAAAAAGCCTTGGATGCTGTTGGAACGAGTCCTCTTCTCCAGCTGGAGATCCTTCACAGACCTAGCTGGTAGGTTTCTCAGCAGTTGCACAACATCACATAGATGATAAGTCACGTAATTGCAGCACTGAGCAAGTGTCTTGGAGATCTTAGCTGGAGCTTTCTGAGATGGGCAGGGTGATACTAAAACTGCCTCTCATGGACAGGGATCCTGACCGGAGGCACAGTGACTTGCTTAGGACCATGTGTTGCAGCTCTGTCTGCAATGCAGTCACACTGCAGTGTCCAACTTTGATGCAGAGAGGTATGGTTTCTTTAACTTGGCTTGCTAGGGTGCTGCTGGCATTGAAGTGTAGCAAGGCTGCCTGTCTGGCTGTTTAGCTACCATCTCAGCTGACTTTTGCATCCAGTGTTAAGCTCCGCCACAATGTCTGAGCTGGTGAGAGGCTGAGCCAAAATCAGCACCTGTATTCTTCTTTCTTTTGGCCAGGCCATCCCATACAAACCTTAATGTATTTGGGTCCTGGGAGATGCTTTGGTGTTTGGGTGCTGGATGGAGATGCAGCACTGCAGAGGGATTTTGGTTTGTCTCGTCTTGAACTGGAGCTGGTGAACGGAGTCCTGAAGATCCCAGGTCATTTCCTTCCACAGATAGAGGTAGTATTTTCCATTAATGGGGTGGTGTATAAGTAAAAACCAGGTGAACAGGACCTGCTGAGTAGAGGTAATGCTGAAAGACCTGGGAGTGTCTGAAAGCTGCAAGTTTGGGATATGGGTGATATTCTCTTCTCTGACACTATAGTCTCAAAGGCAGAAATGTTTGTCAAGATGGGTTGCTAAGAATGAACTGTTCTTGGAGACTGTAGAACAATGTCCTCAAGAGAGGTCCCCGCAAACACCTGCAACTCTCAGCAGTGTCCATGTTAGGCCAAGAAAACAGCTTGTATCAAAATGTGCACGATTGTGCCACAGCCCAGGTACAGAGGTGCAGGTACTGTTTGATTTCCTGAGCATGCAGTTCCCCTCTCAAATGCGCTCTTATCTCCCACACTGAGCCTCTTCCCTTGATGACTCTGGACAAACTGCTTTTTCTACTCAGTTTGTGACTTTTATTCCCTTTCCTCCTTAAGGGTTTGATGTTGCCTCATGTGTTTGCTAGAGACCTGAGAAAGGCCTCTCTTTCTCCTCCTTGAAGACAGCTTCCCTCCAGTTCCCCTTTTTTTCAGGTACAATGCAACTGGTTGTCTCAGCAGCCTTATTTGGGGTGCATGATTTATTTCTGAATCCTCCGGTTGTGGTTCACACTCACCTTATGTCTTCATTCTCCAGAAATTTTCTCTTTGATCCAAGGAGCATAGGCCTCCCCCAGCTCTAACGACCGTGTTGAATGACCAGACATACCTCCCATCTCCAAATCCATTTTCTTGGCTTGCCCTGAAGGTGCTCAGAGTTTGTTAATGGGGTTTTTAGCTACTGACAAAAAGCCCTTTCTTCAAGCAGCAGGTAAGAGAGATTCTACCATCCCAAACAGCAAGGTCTTAAGTAGTCAGTGCAGCATTGCTCAGGGACTTCAGTTGTCCAGTAGAAGAGGAGTAGCCCAAGTTTCAATACAGGTTTCTGAATGCAACCAAGCACTAAGGAGGTATCAGTGAGCAGGAACAGTGTGCTATGTGAAGGCTGCTGGACATTTTTGCCCTTTTTCACCATTCCTACCTTCAGAAAGGAAAAATGAAAAGGCTTCTTCTGCATCAGGACAAAAAAAGAATCACAGAATCGTAGGGGTTGGAAGGGACCTCCAGACATCATCGAGTCCAACCCCCCTGCCAAAGCAGGTTCCCTACACCAGGTCACACAGGTGGGCGTCCAGGCGGGTCTTGAATATCTCCAGAGAAGGAGACTCCACAACCTCCCTGGGCAGCCTGTTCCAGTGCTCCGTCACCTCACCGTAAAGAAGTTCTTGCGCACATTGGTGCGGAACTTCCTATGCTCCAGTTTCTGGCCATTTCCCCTTGTCCTGTCTCCACACACTGCTGAAAAGAGTCTGGCCTGGCCACTTTGCCCCCCACACCTTAGATATTTACAGACCTGGATCAGGTCCCCTCTCAGTCTTCTTTTCTCAGGGCTAAACAGACCCAGTTCACTCAGCCTTTCTTCATAGGGGAGATGCTCCAGGCCCTTCACCATCTTTGTGGCCCTCCGCTGGACTCTTTCCAAGAGATCCCTGTCTTTTTTGTACTGGGGAGCCCAGAGCTGGACACAGTACTCCAGATGAGGCCTTACCAGGGCAGAGTAGAGGGGGAGGATCGCCTTCCTCGACCTGCTGGCCACGCTCTTTTTAATGCAGCCCAGAATGCCATTGGCCTTTTTGGCCACAAGGGCACACTGCTGGCTCATGGCCAACCTGTCGTCCACCAGGACACCCAGGTCCCTCTCTGCAGAGTTCCTCTCCAGCAGCTCATCCCCCAACCTGTACCAGGGCATGCAATTATTCCTCCCTAGGTGCAAGACTCTACACTTGCTTTTGTTAAACCTCATCTGGTTTCTTACCGCCCAGCTCTCCAGCCTGTCCAGGTCTCGCTGAATGGCAGCACAGCCTTCAGGTGTGTCAGCCAATCCTCCCAGCTTCATATCATCAGGAAACTTGCTGAGGGTGGCCACTATCCCCTCATCAAGGTCACTGATGAAGATGTTGAACAAGACCAGACCCAGCACTGACCCCTGAGGAACACCGCTAGTTACAGGTCTCCAACCAGACTCTGCACCGCCAACAACGACCCTCTGTGCTCTGCCAGTCAGCCAGTTCTCAACCCACCTCGCTGTCCACTCATCTATCCCACACTTCCTGAGCTTTGTTGTAAGGATGTCATGGGAGACAGTATCAAACGCCTTGCTGAAATCAAGGTAGACTACATCTGCTGCTCTCCCCCCATCCACCCAGCCAGTGACGACATCATAGAAGGCTACCAGGAGGGCATGACCCTCCCCCTGGTGAACCCATGCTGGCTACTCCTGATAACCTCCTTTTCTTCCAATTGTCTGGAGATGGCATCCAGCACAAGCTGTTCCATCACCTTTCCAGGGACAGAGGTGGGGCTGACTGGCCTGTAATTACCTGGATCTTCCTTCTTGCCCTTTTTGAAGACCTGAGTGACCGAAGAACAAATCCTTGTAGAAATTGATCCAATCTGAATTGATTTTTGACCCTCAATAAGGTGGTTTCTGCAATCAGAAGCAGCAGCACCAGATGAGAAAGTTGTGTTTCGTGAAAACTTGTTGTGCTTTCCTCTTATGCAATGCAGCATTTTAAAGAAGAATCATTTGCTGTCACTAAGCAGTACACAAATATGCTTTTTCTGCTGCTGGCAGCTGGAGCTCAGCTGCGTAGTACATCCTGATAACATGCAGTGGGAAATCACCTTTCAAACCTAATGCACTGATGAGATAATGATATGTTTGATGGTATCTGCCCTGGTTCCTTAAGTTACACCTCCAGCTTAAAGCTGCACAAAGGATTGTGCAGCAATTGCTCTGGCAGTGTTATTTCCCCCTCTAAGACATGACACCCTCTCTTTTACCATATCTTGGGGTGGCTTGGGGCACGAGAAGAGTCCCGTGCAAAAGTCAGGAGAAGAAACCCAGGTGTATGGCTGGCCAGTGGTAGCAGGATGACACAGGATGGTACCTTTAAGAGGCATCTACAAAGACTGCACGTGCTCAGTGCTTTCCATGAGCTTAATCTGCTGACAGGGCAAGTGTTTGTTCACCAGCCACAGGGAAGAATTGTTTACTAAGCAATCCCCACGACAATAAACTCCAAATCAAAAGCAGATTATATTGGTCAAGCATCATGAATGTGTGCTGCATAGTGAAAGGCAGATGCATCCTTGGTTCCTGCCTTGGTTGGATGGTCCTACATGTGCTGCATCTGTGGGGTTGCAGGAGGATGTAGTGCTGAGCAGGGACAGAGCTTTGATGGCCACTGTACTGATGGTGAAGGAAGATGAGGCTGCATGAGAGGCATCACTGAAAGGTGATGGACTCTTATCTAACTGTCCTCCATTGTGTCTTCTGCAACAGAAGTTTCAGTGGTTTGAGTAGAAATTTGTTTACTGCTATGGTCTAAAAGGGTAAGCAGCAGATGCCTGGCTGCAAAGAAAAGCTGGTCTTTGGTGCGTGATGTTTGTGAAAAGCCTCTGTGCATTTTGATTTCAGCAAGAAATTTCCCTGGATCCTGCTCTGCCAATGCCTGCACTGCCCAGCACCATGCAGGTTCACACCAGGGAGCAGATCGTAAGCAGGGAGAATATGATGAACAAAGGCAACAGCAGAGCAGCCCGTCAACTTTGCTCTAGTTTTCCTGGTCAACCAGCGAGGTCCCAGAGGATTGGAGGCTTGCCAATGTGACTCCCATCTACAAGGAAATTCACAAGGAGAATCATGGGAACTTACAGGCCTGTCAGCCTGACCTCAGTGCCAGGAAAGGTTATGGAGCAAATCATCTTGGGTGAGATCACATGATGTGCGTGGGATAACTGGGGGATCAGGCCCAGCCAGCACAGGTTCATGAAAGGCAGGTCGTGCTTGACCAGACAGATCTCCTTCTATGATTGAGTGGCCCACCTGGCAAATGAGGAAAGGTCTGTGGATGTGATCTACCCAGACTTTAGTAAACCCTTTGACACTGTCTCCCACAGCATTCTCGTGGAGAAGCTGGCAATCCTTGGCTTGGACAGGTACACTCTTTGCTGGGTAAAGAACTGGCTGGAGGGCCGGGCCCAGAGAGTGGTGATGAATGGGGGAACTGTTGTTATGTCATGGCCTGAACTGATGATTGAGCACCTGGTGAAGGGGGGTGGCTGGCCCAGGAAGCAACAGGTTCAGTTTACCTGTGATTTCCATGTGACCAGAAGGGGAGGACCCTGGATCCACTCCTCCTTGGGCTCATTTAAAGGCTAACCTCCAAAGGGAGAATGTCTCTTGGACAAAGGCCACTTCCTTAGAAGGAGTGTTCCACAGCCAGAGACCCTCATCACCAGTTGGCTGTCACCTTTTTTCCTTTGTATGATTATTGGCATTCCCTATGATACTTTGCTTGGTACTGCAAAGAACTTGTCAGAAGTGGTTTCTCTGCTTCCTGGGATGAACAATTGGTATGGTCAGCAGGATTCCAGGAAAATTATCTGGAATCTTGAACTAGGAATGTCTTTCTTAAAGACCATCCCACAACGGTTCAGATGAGTGGAAATTCAACTCGCTCCAGGAGGAATTGCCCAGAAACATTCTGGGTTCCTAGGGTCCCCATGGCATTCCCTTATGAAAATAGTGGAGAAATGGGGTGCATTAAGAAACAATGGAGATATCTCCACATCACTGTCTCATATGGCAGAATATCTTGAAAAGTTAGGGAAAGATATTTTGACAACTAAAGTCTGCTTGCTGCATCAACAGTAGCATGGCCACTATTAACAACATTAAATTTTTACTAATCCTCAGAAGAAGACCTAGGGGAGGAAAATGAGATGTTTAATTCGAGCAAATAACAACTAGAGTACAAACTTACCTTGTTAATGGGGCAACAAGCCCAAACAACAGGTAGCAGTACTCCAATAAAAAACATAAGGGCTGTATACTTAATAGATCATTGGAACCCAGAACAACAGGGTCCTTGAGATGAACCAAATGAACCAAAAAAAATATGAATAAGAAAGAAAATATTAACAAGACTACCAAGAAGACTCAACTAGAGAGTCCAGTACCACCAGAACATCTAGAAATTTGGCTGATAGTAACACAAAGAACTACAACACTTCAAGGGAGACAAGCAGGAGTACCACCTGAGGGGTGGCCACCTGCAGAAACCGCCATCCATTACCACAGATCGCCCTTCTACAGCAGCTGAATTAATGCATTTGATACAAAGGTTTAAGCAGAAACCAAGGGAAAGTATACTCGCATGGCTATTAAGACTTTGGGATATGGGGGCAGAAGGCATCGTTGTTGATGGGCCCGAGCTATCAAAGCTGGCCTCCATTACCCAGCAACACAGCAGAGACTATGTGCAACAGTTAGACACAGCAACCAAAACCATTCATTATTAGAGTGGCTCTTTGCTTTGTGTGGACTCGCATGGCCAAATGAAAGTGATGCTCACTCGTAGTGGGATGTGGAACAACTTGGAAGAATTACAAACATAAGTAGAGGAATTAGGAATGAAAGAGGTGGTTTATGGGGAAATCTTTAAAGGCATCAACCTAGTGAAATTTATAGCTGGGATGAGAGATTTGATATTAGAGCAAGCTCCCTCTCACCAATGCGGTATGCTAGTAGCCATTCTAAACCCTTTGGTTACTCCAGATGTAACAATCCAACAAGCAGCACAAATAATGGCTGACTGAGGAGAAATAGAACACTTAAGATCTAGGCAAAATTTACACTTTATAGAATCCAGAGAAATTTGCCCTCACAAAGCAATCCAT
Source organism: Pavo muticus (assembly GCA_016647715.1). Classification (NCBI taxonomy): domain Eukaryota; kingdom Metazoa; phylum Chordata; class Aves; order Galliformes; family Phasianidae; genus Pavo; species Pavo muticus. The sequence goes on from JACDJE010000423.1 coordinate 87,773, forward strand.
AATCAGGAACTACCTAATAAAAGCAGAGGTCCAGTATAACAAAATTGATAAACAGTCAAATCGCGTTTCATTGAATTTATGACAACTTAATCAACGTTTTAAGCCCTCCTGAATGAGAAAGGAGAGTATAGGAGGAATAGAAAGACTCCCCACCCAACCACAGAATTTAGAGGACATTCTATAACCCCGCTGTGCAAAGTCAACTGCACCAGGCAGCCCAGGTGGCTACTGCTGGTTCTCCTATGGAACAAGATTTAGGCCTGACTACGTTAATGGCTTGAAGGGAGGGCCACGGTCCTCTGAGAGTCAGAGCCTCCTTGTGGGACCAGAGGCCATACATAGAGATTACAGTACTTTTTTCTGGGACCAGTACAATGGGTCATGACTCTGGTCAACACTGGAGCAATAGTTTACAGCAATCTGTCACAGTTCCCAGATTCCATTATAGAGGGGTTTGGGGGAAAAATGATTCCCATAACACAAACCTGGCTGAATTTAGGTGTTGGGTGCCTACCTCCGTGAGGACTTAAAATATCTGTAGCACCAGTTCAGGAATATATATTGGTGAATGGCAAAAGAAGGCGATGATATTGCCTTCTGACAGGATACAGACACTATGGAGAAATAGCAGGAAACAAAGCAGAAAACTGGCTCACCCCTTCTAATGACCAGTGACAGCTTAAGAGAATTGTAATCTCTATCTAGAGAGATGCTGTTCCCCCAGCTGCTAACCCTTAAATGAGGGTGAGGAGAGGTGGATCCTGGCTCCACCCCTTCTGGTCACTCAGGTACATTGCTTGGACCTGAGCTCCCTGGGTTAGCCATGTCTTCTCACCTGGTGCTAAAACATGGGTTCAGGCTGTGACCTGGCAATTCCTCTGCACTCCACCTCTTTGCGGCATGACCCATGATTGAGCAGGCTGGGGGTAAGCTCCTGCTGTTCTGGTGACCCAAAGTACAATGCACATTGCAACACATGTACAATACCCATCGTGATGTAGGATGTTAGGGCACTGAAGGCGATTGATTTTGTGCTTCTCTTGGGCCAGTGCTTGATGTTCCTTCTGGAGGCGTATCTTCTTCAAGGACCAGTAGCAGTTCAGGTTTGCACTTGCTGGTTCCCAAAGTTCAACAGTCCACCATCATGTGTCATGATGTTTCCTCGTGGACAGCATACTGGACTGGTGTTGTTCCTTTCCTGATATAGATGGCAACACCCCCTTCCCTCCTTCCTTGTCTTGAATAGCTTGTAGCGTTCAATAGCCACACTCCAGTCATAGGACTCATCCCACCACGTTTCAGTGACAGCAACTATATTGTGGTTTTCTAGCAGCACGGTGACTTTCAGCTCAGTTTGTTTCCCAAGCTGTGTGCATTGGTGTAGAGGCACTTCAGCTGGGCAGCTGGTCTCGTCAACTCCTTAGAAGAAATTAAGGAGTTATCCTCTAAGTATTTCCCTTGATTTTTCCCTGCTGCCTTCTATTGCCCCAGTAGCCATTGCCTCATCATCATAGGATATCATACATGCTGCAGTGTTGCCAGCACCTCTCAAGGCAGCAGGTCCTTCAAGGCCCCCTGCCAGCACCCAGTCACTCTAATCTATGCCATCATACACCTTATCATGGGAAGGCTCACTATCCCTCCCCCTTCAGACCTAGATTATTGGTATTCCCTACAATATTTTGCCTGATATTGCAAAGAGCTTGTCAGAACCAGTTTCACTGCTTCCTAGGACAAACACCCAGGGGTCGGTACTGGGGCCTGAATCTTTATTGTTATCCTGGACAAAGGAATTGAGTGCACCCTCGTTAAGTTTGCAGATAACACCAAGTTTGCAGGAACTGTCAATCTGGCTGGGGGTAGGAAGGCACTACAGAGGGATCTGAACAGGCTGGATAGCTGGGCTGAGGCCAATAGGATGAAGTTCAGCAAGACCAAGTGCTGAGTCCTCTGTTTTGGTCACAGCAGCCCCAGGCAACACTACAGGTTTGGGGCAGTGTCGCTGGAAGACTGTGTGGAAGGAGCGTACCTGGGGGTGTTGATCGATGCTTAGTTAAACATGAGCCAGCAGAGTGCCCAGGTGGCCAAGAAGGGAGGAGTCTGTGCATTTATGTATTATGCTTTTTGGATGTCCTCTCCTCTGCAGCTTTCTAATGAGGGTAAATTTTGCTGGCTAAAGATTTTGCAGTTCAAAAAGATTTTCTTTTTTCTGCTTTCTTTCCTCTTTCTCCTGTTTCAGTTTTCTGTATCCTCATTAAACAAAACCTCACAATAAAGAAAATCCATATTTTAGTAAAAAAATACAAAAAATTGAAGGGGAGAGGTGGAATCCCATTTGATGAATAATAAATAATCGGGGGCTCAGAAAAGCGTCAGGTTTTTTTTTTTTCCTTTTTTTTTCTTTCTTTTTCTTTTTTTTTTTTAAAGCAGTCAGTGGACTACTAGCTTGATTGGCTGCTATAAATATTGGTCAGGTTCTTTCAACTCTTCTGAAGGCAGATGAGAAACAGCTGTCAGGTTTGCTTGGTGTTACATGTCTGGGATGATGAAAGGGCCAGAGAAACTGGAAGATCTGTAATTGCAAATGGGGGCTCAGCCATGCAGTCTGGGAGCCCAGGCTGCTGGGAGTGGCAGCTAGGCACGTGCTTGATGGGGGATCAACCTTTACCATGCTTAATACCTGCCAAACCCCATCGTGGGAGATAACTCTCACTGGCTCCAGCATGGGATGTTGAAAGTGCTTCTGCCCAGACGGTGAGACCAGCCTTGGTGACGTGACACTGGCTGCACCTCCAGGCTGTCTCATTGTACTGCTGATAAGCAGCGAGGGGCCTAGAGCACTTCCTGCTGGTGATAGCAGCTGGGCATTAGTGGGCAGGTTGGTGTGTGATGCCATTCCTTCCCTCCTTCTGACTCACAGGGGCACTTTAGCTTCCTTGACTACTACACATGACAGCTGAAGCTTTGTTCTCTCTCTGTTTTTGGTGATTTGAATTTTTATTCAATTTTGTGTCACAACCTCCATTTGTTGCAGTAGAGCCCTTTCTCTTTGGCATCTTGAAAGGACTTGTCTGCATCCCTCTGTGCTCGCAAAGCCCTTGCTGCTGTGCAGTTCCGAGGCAGCTATCCCCTGTCCAGCCCATGGAAGAGATGTGTGCAGGACTGTGTGCGCACCCTTCGGCAAGAAGTCTCTGTGACCTGAGCTTTGCATTTGGGCTGCTCTCCAGCCCTGCCCAGCATGGGTTTAGCACAAGCCTGATGGAGGAGATGAGCACAGCTTTTATGAGTCCAACTGGAAGCATCGCAGATGAAGTTGTGACTTTACAAGCAATGATGGTTCCCAGCCCATCACTGGCCATTACCTGTCCAAAGCCTTGAAGTGTCTGAGAATAGTTTTGTGAAGAACAAGAAACATGTGGGGATGTTTGTCGCTTAGCTTACCCCAGGGATATGAATGACTTTTCAACTGAACTAATTAAGCAGGTGCATTTATAACAACATGGCTGCATTGCTACCAACAAAAACATCAAGTGGTCTGCAAGAGCCTCCTAAGGTAATCACCAATGCTACTACTGCAAGGCTCAAACAGCTGTGAAACCCTTTTGTCCCTGGTCTGAGAGGGTTTTGCTGTTGTTTGTTTTATTTCTATGACTATGACAATGTGTTCTCCTGCCGTGCTACGTAGGGGGCCAGCAGTGCTTCCTGCTGGTGTCCAGACATGCTGCAGCATTCTCATGGCAACAGCACATGCATGACTGTAGAACAGATCACAGCAGCTTTTTTGTGCATGCAGACAGGAAGGAGTTTGCTGAGATAAGAGCACAAATGACTTTCAGAGGAGTGTTTTGGCTTGGGAAGGACATACTTTTCAGTGCCAAGGGATGTTTTGTGCCATGCTAGAAATGCTCATGATTGTGGTTTTAGTGAGTTTTTTTGGGATCTTGTTTCACTCTGCTGAGAAAATGTCTTACGTGTTTGTAATAGGAGATCACTTTAAAGGATGATTGCCAAAAAAGGGCTACAGAGCGGGTATCTGAAGCTTCTGCCTGTCCCACAGAGGGCAAGAAGGTTGGCTTCTTCCTTAGAAGATGCATTAAGGCTCGCTTGCTGTGGGATTCCATCTCAGTCTGGACTGTGTTCCAGAGCTCACACACTCCCCACGGATCTGAACTCCTGAGAGCAGGAGCTGGGCAGAGCTGTGCCTTGGCTGGGCCAGTGATGAAGATGAGACCATACTCAGTCTCTTCCCATGGCCACCCAGAGCTGCTGTTATCTCTCAGCAGGGTTACTAGCATCCTCTGAGCTGCGTTGGAGGACAATGAAAAGGTTTGTTTACTCTGAAAACCCAGGTCCAGGTGCAAGGTGCCACTAGTGGTAGATGACCTAAGGGTTACTGGACCAAAGGACTCAATTTCCTCTGCAGCAGGGGCTACACGGCTTGGCAAATTATGCCCTTGCAACATCTTAACCTCTCCTCCTCCGGAGCACATATTGCTGGTCCAAGAATGCCCGTTTGGTATCTCTGAAAGTCTCTTCCAAGTGAGGATGGTTGTTGTTGGTGATGGGACCATTATTGACTTACTTACTCTCCGACAGTTTCAGCATAGTGACAGAGTTTGTAAGCATGCAGAATGATGAGTTCTTCTACCCCAACATGGCAGGTCCAGCACTTTTGGTTAACAGCAGGAGCCTCTTTAATGTGGCCCAATGTGGCTCTCCCTGGCCAGTTCAGCAAAGCAAGATTCCTGAAGGTGTTTGAGAGCATAATTTAATTTCTATTTAATGCTTAAATTGTACTTTAAGCTGTTGGAATTTAGGTGTTCTGTGGCTTTTTGGAGGGCTGGACATATGAGCTGTCCTGAGGTGGTAGTGGGATTGATGCGATAGGGAAGACACTGAGTGAGCATTGCTGCTTCCTGACAGCACAAAATGCGTCTTAGTGAGGTTTCTTCAGTCTTTCCCCACTAAGCAGTGTTAAAGGAGGCTGCTGATGGAAGCAAATATAGACCAAGATAGCACTTCATCATGGAAAAGTGCTGGGAGTCCTGGCCAAGGGAAACCTGCCTGCTTGGATCACATCAGGCAGGCAAAGCTGGCTCTTACCAGTGCAAAGCAGACAGCACTGCTCAAGGAAGATTTTAGGGAAGGATTTTAGTGTGGGTTAAAAAAAAAGTCAGGAGTGCTGAAAAATGCCACAGAGGTTTGAAACCTGTGTGTGTGGTTTTTGGGCAGTGCTCCGATTTGCTTGTTGTCCTTGCAGCAGATTCAGAGCATTGACTAGGCTCAGATGAGTCTGGTGCCTCTCAGAAGTCTGTCACTCAAGCACAAAATTCCTTCTCTGGAAGTGTGATGTTCATATATTTGTTAGCAATCTGGCTGGTTTGGCATGTGGGTATTTGGTGTTACCTCTGGAATTAGGTTGAAATCTATTCAGTGTTTGATTTGCAGGATCTTGAAGACTCCCTAAAGAGCATCTCTAAAGCATATTTTACTACACACAACCTTCACGTTAAAGGTTTTCTCTCCATAGGTCTGGAGTACATAGGGAGACCTTCTTCCAAAGCTGGCATCCGCTGGCTATCCAAGTAAATACAGAGAGCTGACCGTGAATGGTCATGTTCACAAACACACTTTCCCTTACTGGCAGAGTATCTGAAAACATACCTGCGATTACCTTGGATTTGGTCATGATGAAAAGTCAGTGAAAGTTTATTCTCAAGTTGCACTTCTTCCTTTCTGTTTTTGGAAGCAAAATGACCAACGTGCAGCTTTGCCATGGTTGATGATGTGACTTTGGCCCCCAGCCCAAAAGAATGTCACTGCCTGACAGGATGGGGAGGAGAGAATCAAAATCTAGCTCTGGAGAGTTGTAAGCCCATGTAGCATTTTTCAGCTGCTTTTGAAACCTGGTGGCATGAATGTGAACATAAGAAGTGTACAAATAGAACTACTTATTTTTAAATCAGCTCTTGAACCACCACCAGTAGATTTCCAGTGCTGATATTCTCTCTCGAAGTATCGGTAAGTTTTGGCAACTTCTCTAGAGCACAAGGAACCAGGGTCTCTGCAATCCAGGTTTGTTTGCTTTTTTTCCTGAATCTTTTTGTTAAGTTTTCCCCCTTGTGCTATATCCTAGAAATAAGAGAATAGAGCGCGAGGATGCTAAAAAGACTAAAAATGTTGCGTTTAGAAATGAAACACTTAGTTGCTTCTTTTTTCGTATGCTTTCCAATGATTTCAACATTTCTTTTCAATTTGTCACTGAAAAAGGAAAAAGGGGGGAGAAGTAATGAAAAGGCTAAATGTTTGATTTTCCAGTTAATCTCTTTAAGGGATTTGTAAAGAAGAAAGTTTCTCATGCTGGTTTCTGGAATAAGGAAGAGAAATTCCACCTTTTGTATTTGTTTGCCCCACTCTTCTTGACATAATTAATTCTCCTTTAATTATAACATTCAATCTCAAAAAATGGGAAAGATGGCGAGACCCAGATGGCGGCTTTGCTGAGCCTGTGAACTTCTGGTTGTCTGAGGTGCAGGTATGAGGATGCTTCTGAGCCAAGGATTCTTGGGGATTTGTGTGGAAACACCACAGTCCTCTGGGCAGCAGATATTCAGCCCCACTGGGCTTTCAGTGAGGTAACAAGTTCTGCTCAACTGCTCGTGAATGTTCACCCTCACTGGTCCTTGTGTCTTGCTTCATGCTTGCAGTCCTCCCGGGGAACGCTGGTTGAGCAGAGACATCGTTCACTGATACCTTCAGAAGCCTGCAGCAGAGGACCACTGTTATATCTGCCTTCCCTGGCTGATGTCAGGGAGGACAAGGATGACTTCGTGGAGTTGCTCTGGGAATCAGTCACCACCTCCCTGCAGCAAGGGCTGCTGGAAGGGAGAACAGGCAAAGCCCTGCCGATTGTCTTCATCCTCATAATTCATTACAGGCAGTGGTTGCAAACACAGACAGTGTTGCTCTGCCAGGAACCAGCCAGCTCTGTCACTAGTGCAGCTTTTGATTGTTGCTAAAGCCCTAGGAGCCTCTTGGTGCAGTTTGGATGGAGGGCTGTAACAATGGGTTTGAGTGGGAGTGGAAGAAGTGTCTCCACTGGAGTACAAGCATGCTTTAAAACATGGGTGTCCAACCTTTTGGCTTTTCTGAGCTGCACTCAGAAAGGAGTGCACTCAGAAAGGAATTGTCTTCAGCTGATGTTAGTTAGCTGCTGAGTGATGGGGTGTGCGCCCAGGGCCCAGCTGCTTGGCAGGGAAGGGCACAGCTGTGGTGATGCGAGGTGGGGGCAGGCAGAATTGCAAGCTGGGCCGGGCTGTGGATTGGATGTGCCTGCTTTAAAGCATGCTGTTTGGATTGTGAAGGCAAAACAATAGGTTTTGTAAGCTGTCTCACAGACACCACAGGGTGGAGACAATTCATTAATTTTTCTAGCCCCGTTGGACAAGCATGGCTGATGGGGCTGCAGAAAGCTGCTTTGATCCAAACCAGCATGAGCATCATGGTGGCTGGATTGAAAGCCAGAGCTGTGCTGGCATGCTAGAGTGCCTGAGATGAGAGATGGCTTCTCCTTGAAGACAGGATCAATAATCAGTGAAAATTAAAGATGTTAAAATAATTAAATAAATAATGTTAAAATAATTACCACGTACTTTTTCATACCCTGGTGACCGCGCGATGCAAAGGACAGGACTAAGCCAGTAGGGGACGTGCCCAGCTCCCACCACATCTGCCCTGGCGATGGACACAGGCCCCAAGCCAGCCCCTCCACCCAGTGGCAAGTGTTGAGGAATGCTCACCAGGTGGAGAAGCAGGAGATAACATAGAGTTGTGACCAGGATCCCTGGTCACATCCCTGGGATGATGTTCCTGGGAGATTTGCTTGTTGCTGTATTATACATTTACAAGTCTGTGCAAATTTCTTTGTAGCTTGAGACTTTGGTGTAAATCAAATCATTACATCCAGCTGCTTAATTGCTATTTGAGGATGGGAGCTGGGAAATCAGATGGGTAAAATGGTCAACTCTGGGCTATCCTGAGAGTGTCCACCTGCTTCAAAATAGAGCTGCTGTTTTGCTGAGACTCTTGGAATTTGTTAAGGCTTGGAAAAGAGAAAGATCTGCTTAAGCCCTCTGGCCTTGTACTTTCTCCTGGCTGTCCTGGACTGAGTTCCCAAGGAATCAGGAAGGAACTTAGGCAGAACAAAATCCATTTTAGTCCAAAAGGAGGTACAGGGTGAAGTTGCAGAGGCAGGTGGCTGACAGACAGGTTTCCGTGTTGCTTTCCCTTCCCAGAGTGTGGAATAACTCCTGAGTGCTGGGACAGCATCTTCTCTTTTGGTGGCCAAAACTGCAGAGCAGCAGTCTAATTGTGTGGAAAATCTTGCACCAGGGCTTTGTTCCCTTGTGTCACAAGGGGAAGCATCAGAACCTTGTGAGCTATGGTTTTCCCTTGGAGTTGCTTCAGCTCTACAAACTTCTCCAAGCATGATTCCCAGACCTGGGGACAGGTTGCCAGCCCTGTGCTAGGGCAGCCAGGTTTTGGCTGGCAGAAGCAGTAGACTGGCTGATGCTATGAGGTTCTGGGAGTGAGACCAGCACAGGCTTTGGGATAGTTGTAGGGCACAAGCTGTGGTATTTGGATGAGTGAAATACCCCCAGCTTGTCAGCATATTTCTTTTTGTGCTGCCTGTTCCCTCCATGCACATGATTCCTAATGGATCTCAGTATCCTACCTAGGAGATGGACAGACAAAGTCAATGCTAGCATGGCAGTAGCCAGGTGGAAGGTTAATAAGTATACAGATGTTATATAGTATACAGAGAAGTTAGGCTGGTAAGATTACCGCATTGGAAAGATAATCGGATATAAATGAAAGGTGCTCACCGGTGTTGTAGGCTCACAAAAACTCCACGAGGAGCAATCTCCAGGAAGAGATCCTTCCTTAGTGGCAGTCAGCCCTTAAATGGGGCCTAGGAGAGATGGAGCCTGGCTCCACCCCTTCTGATCACATAGGTGAATGGCCTTCATCTGTGCTCCCGCAGCTGATTAAGTGCTTGCCTCAGGTGGTCAATCAGAGGTTCAGGCCATGATTCAACAGTTCCCATACTCTCCACCCCTTCACAGAATGAACCAATGATTGAGTTAACTAAGGGTGAGTCTTTCCTACTACAGAGATCTGACACATCATGGCGCTTATACAATTTCCCGTCACGATATATGTTGACACAATTTAAGGCGAGTGATGATTGGTGAAAGTTCATGTTCTTTTATGGGCCAGCGCTCGATGATGTTACTGGAGGCATGTAGTCATGAGGTGCAGGTCTATCCTATGCTCCATCAGTCCCATGTAAATCATCACCGGGTGTTGTACATGGTCTTGCAGCAACACTGGAACATTTTGATTACATTTTGTTCCTTCCGGTGGTCTTGGAGGCTCAAAGACTCATGGGGAGTAATACAGATGTTTCAAGGGTACCAGGAGGGGAAGGTCTGCCCTGCAGGGCAAGATACAGGCCGTATTTTTATCCTGGATCAGCACTTCAGCTTGTACTGGGGCATGCCCCGGCCGCCTGTACCACACCTTCTGGCCAGACGTCTGCGGCTGCATAACTATATCAGGCACCAACGGGGGTGTCCTGGTCTGCCACAGGGACATGATGGGGGTCCCATTAGCAATGAAGATTGGAGTGTTGACCACAATATCCACAGGCTATGTACCTATTACTGGAGGGACTACCAAGCCTCCCACCTCCAATAATCTCCCCCAAGGTGCAAGTAGGCCACACCATTTAGGTCCTACCTGCACCTTCCAAGACCATTTTATTCTATGTGTACCTGGATCTAGATTCTCAGGGGCAGGGAGCAGAAGATTATTTTCATTGCCAATCTGGGGTCTTACCTGATTATCAGTGCCTGTAATTTGGATCCTAAGCGGGGAGGCCCCTGTTGTTTGTAGCATTTTCAGGTCACTGGGTCTGCCGTCTCTAGGTCTTTCATTCAGGTCCCGCAGGGTTTCATAGAGTCTCTTTGTCCATCCCTGCAGGGACTGGGAGTCTGTCTTCAGGGCAGCCTTGAGAATACCATTATAATGTTCAATGAGGCCTGCCCCCATTGGATTATATGGCAGGTGGAATCGCCATTCGATGTTATTTTCTTCTGCCCAGCGCTGTATCGTTGCACCAGTAAAATGGGTCCCTTGGTCACTCTTGATGACTTGAGGTGTCCCATAGGCAGACATCAGTTTGGTAAGTGTCCTGATGGTATATGCCTGGTTTGCTTTTGGTACTGGATAGGCCTGCAGTAGCCCACTTGCAGTATCGACACAGGTCAGGGCATATCTCGCCCCCTCAGACCGAGGGAGGGGCCCGATGTAATCAACCTGCCATCGCTGGAGAGGATTGTGTCCTCTATCAAGATGGGCTGTTGTTTCGGGCAACGATCTTGGTCTCATCTTAGAGCAAGCGTCGCAGTCTTGGCGTGCCTGTGTGATGTCAGATAGCTATATGGGCAGCCTCCATGCTTTAGCAGCTGCCCACATTGTCTTTTGTCCAACATGCCATAGCTTCTGATGTAACCAATGGGTGATGTTCTCAGATGGTGAATTCTCAATCCATCGAACTCGGGCCAGTGTGTCTGCTTCATCATTTCCCGGTGATTGTAAGGGTTGGTGACTAGAAACGTGGTAGACAGTCCTGTGTTTAACTGTATTCCATATGTCTAACCACATATCTTTGCCCCAGATTGGTTGGGCGTGGATAGTCCATTCCTGGGTGGCCCACTTTTACCCACCCCTGAATTAGCAAAGCGGTCTTAGCTATGATTTCAGCTGTTTGAGTTATCAGCTCTACCGCCTGTAATGCAGAGTAGGCAGCCAATAACTGTTTTTCAATCATACTGTATTTTTCTTCTGCTCCATGCCAGACCTGAGACCAGAATCCAATGGGGGTCCGAACAGAACTCTGGCATTGCCACAGGCCCCAGCCAAAGCCATCCTGAGTGACATGAGCGTCCAATTCGGCTGGGAGGGTAGGATCGAATATACCCAATGCCTGGGCTTGTTTAACTGCCAGTTTTGCCTGTTGGAAAGCATCTTGTTCTGTTCTCCCCCAGTCCCATAGCTGCCTCTTTTTCATGAGTCTATACAGTGGCCTCAGCAGCTGCGCTAAATGAGGTATAAGGGAGCACCAGTACCCCAATATACCTAAAAACTCCTGCAGCTGCTTTGGTGTTGTAGAGACTTGGAAAGCCTGAACCTTATCTGTGACAGCACTGGGTAGTACTTTGGTCTTTCCTGACCAAACCACCCCCAGGAATTTTACGGACAGGCCTGGACCTTGCACCTTCTGAGAATTTATAGCCCATCCTCTCTTTCTTGTAGATAGGTGGTTAACAAATCTGCTGCTTGTCCTACCACCTCCAATGAGTCGGATGTCAACAGAAGATCATCAATATAATGATAGAAGTTAACATTATCAGGTTTTTTCCAATTAGCCAGGTCACGTGCTGCTAGATTATGACAATAAGTTGGCAAAGCACTTATCCCTGTGGCAGGACCTGAAAGGTCCACTGCCTGCCTCCCCATGTAAATGCAAACTGATCTTGCAATTCTTTAGCAATTGGAATACTAAAGAATGCATTTGCCAGATCTAGGACAGAATGGTAAGTTTTTATTTCTCTACTCAATGTGTCCATTAGGGAGGCAATACTGGGTACGGCCGCATGAATAGGCGGTGTGACCTTATTTAACTCTCTATAGTCCACTGTCATTCTCCATGTTCCATCCGACTTCCGCACTGGCCATATGGGGGAATTATATGGGCTATGTGCAGGTCTTATAATACCTACTTTCTGTAATTCCTGCACCGTTCTTGATATTTCATCTTGCCCACCCAGGAGTCTATACTGTCTGACATTAGTAATCTGGCGTGGTTTCGGCAGGCAAATAGGCTCATGCTTCACATGGCCTCTCAATATTGCCTGCATTGTTCAGACACTAATACACCTTTGTCAAAGTCTGAATTCTCCCACAGTTGTCTGGAGAGCCAGACCCCACAGAATATCTATGCCCAGGATGTATTCTTGGACTGGGACAATAGATACCTTATACTTCCAAGGTGGGAGACTCCCAACCCCCAGTTACAACCAGGTCTGGGTGACTGGAATGGTCTGTCCCCCAAAACCTCCAGTCATCACTCTATCACCGTCAAATTTAGTTGGATCTCCATAGATTATTGATGTTTCTGCCCCTGTATCCACCAACGCCATAACTCTGAACAGTCTTTCAGGACCAGTAAATTGTCAATTCCACATAGGGCCTTTTGCCTCCGGTGGCTCAGGCATCGTGGCCCGAGACACCTGAGGATGCTTTTTTTTCCCCTATTAGGAGCTATATAGGAACTATAAGTCTTCCAAATTCCGCATCATAGTTGGTAACCTATTTATAACTCTTGGGGTAGTTCTGAAATTTTTGATTGTCCATTAGTTGTTTCCAAAGCTGGAGGAGGACATGATTGGGCTCACAGTCAATCTTAGCAAATTGGACCCCAGCCCGAATTAGATCATTAAACGTTTGTTTTCAGGAAGCCCTTATGGGTCCCGATTGAGGAGCTTGTGTAGCTGGCCTCTTGGTTTTAATCACTGGAAGGACCTCAGCTTCTTCTAATGTTTGAATGTTGCGCCTAGTCTGCAGGCATTCTGTTTTTCCTAGGTCGGCTACTAACTGGGCAGCCTGCTGGACTACTGCTTCTGAGGTAAATCCGCACCAGGGGATTTAATATAGAGACCGAAGTTCCATATAGATGGGGGGGGGGGAGGCTGCTGTAGAATCAGGTCTCTTATCCCCACTGAGAATTTGGCCATATCAGGGCTATCAAATGTATCTTCATAAATTGCTTCCCTTATACTTAGTTCTCAGATATAATTTTGAAGGTCCTCCATGGAGGACCACATCCCTGTATGCAGAGGTATATAGGATTTATTATGGCATGCTGCCATCAACCAATCTATTATGGAGTGGTTTTCATTGGTATATTGGACACCAGCGTATAGCCTCTGCCTAAGGGCAGGATAGACAGTCATGGTGGCCAACTTGGATATTTCCAGGCCATTTACCATAACACTTTCTGCCCCAGAGTCTTAATAACCAAGCTGGCACACTTCCTCTAGGCTTTTGTCGAAATTGTTGGACTAAATCCATCAGTTCTGTTGCCGTGTATGGCCAGGCCATTACGTGCAAGTGAGTCTGGGCAGGGGGCCACTGATCAGGCGGCACCCCTACTGGTCTATCCCGTACTTTCTTTGTTTTCTGAGTTATAACAGGACAGACCCCTAGCAGATCTGAGCAGATCTTGGAGCTTCGAGATCTAATTTAGAATCTTTATTTTCCTGATCGATAAAGTCCATTGATTCAGGAGTCTGGTCATTGTCTATTGAAATGTTGCAAACTTGACCTATTGAAAAATGCAGAATTGGTTTCTTCCTTGTTAATATGCCAAGTTCTTGCTCTAACTTTTCAATGCGGTCTCTCAAAAGTTGGCTTTCATTTTCTAAAGTATTATTCCTCATTTTGGCCTGATTTAGAGCATTTAATAATGGCCATGCCACTGTGGAGGCAGCTAATTGTTGTTCTTTTGTGATTAGTACATCTTTGCTAAGGCCCTGAAAGTAGTCTGCCATGCAATATGCGGAGATATTTCCCATAACATGCAGGGAACCCCATTTTTCAATGATAACTGCTAGTTCATAATAGGGAGATCCCACAAATCCTGGGATCTGTCCCAGAATCCTTTTATCTAAGGGGGTTATGTTCTCTCCAACCCCTCTATAGGAATTCCATAGAAAAGATATGATGTAAATTTTAGTATACTTAGCCTGCCTGGCTTGTAAGGTTAATATGCATACAGATGTTATATAGCATACAGAGAAGTTAGGCTGGTAAGATTACTGCATTGGAAAGATAATCAGATATAAATGAAAGGTGCTCACCAGTGTTGTAGGCTCACAAAAGCTCCACAAGGAGCAATCTCCAGGAATAGATCCTTCCTCAGTGGAAGTCAGCCCTTAAATGGGGTCTAGGAGAGGTGGAGCCTGGCTCCACCCCTTCCGGTCACATAGGTGAATTGCCTTCACCTGTGCTCCCATGGCTGATTCAGTGCTTGCCTCAGGTGGTCAATCAGAGATTCAGGCCGTGATTCAGCAGTTCTCATACACCAGGCTTCAGCCTGATGCAGTTATAGTCAGCCACAGGGAGCTTGCTAGGACTGGGACACAGATGCTCACGGAAGAGACTGAGAGTAGCAGCATGTGGTTTCTTGGTATTGCTGAAGTTGCATTAACTTTTACCTTTTCTTTGTAACCCCAGCCCTGATGCAGCAGCACATTACGCAGAGGGCAGGGGATCTAGGAGGGTGAGGCTGGATGGAGGAGCAGCAGCTTTCAATGCAAAGAAACAGGACGCAGGCAATTTGTTTTCATTCTGTTTCACTACAGATTGCTTTCCACGTCTGCAAAAAGATTTCAGAGCAGGGTGTTCCCCTTGTCTCTGTGTTCCTGTTCTCGTAGAACCAGGTTGGGCTGTAAATCCCCCATCCCCTGCATTTGGTTTGGTGGCTCTGTCAGAGTGCAGGTACCTAGAGAAGCAAATCCTTGCCCAAAGGCTTTGCTACCTCCAAACCTCTCCAGGAAACGTTTGGCAAATGCTTCATCTCTGTGCTTCCACTGCCTCCCTGCACTCCCAGCCCAGCAGCACCTCCACAGGCTGCAACATCTGCTATCTTTAGCTTATCAGCTCCAAAATGCACGTTGGCCTCATCACATGCTTAGCACTGCTGACTGTGGTACATACACAAATATTAAGTAACTTGCTAATATTGGATCTGTCATAGGCCGATGGTATTAGGGCTCTTTCTTTCCATTTGGGTCACTAAGTGCACTGGGTTGGGTATTTAGATGAGATGCTGCCCCAAACTGATGCCAGGTGCTTGCCCATCACTGTCAGAAATAGAGGGAATATTGGGGAATTGGAAACCCAACTCCAGAGCTAGGTTTTGGGGGTCTCTTTTTTCAGAGTGGAGCTCAGCACTTGGGAAGGGAAGAGGCTGGGCTGCCTGATGGGTCAAGTAACATTGCGGGTCTGGCAGTTCCTATCAGATCACTTTAAATCCAGCCCTGCTCGCACTTTGTGTCTGATTTAAACAGCATGAATGAATCTTTGCCAGCAGGGAAACTGTGTTTGACTGGGGAGGTATTAAGATGATTTGAACACAAGAGCTGATAGTTTCAAGTAACTGAAACTTAACTTTGCCATATAAAGCGTTATTGTCCTGCCACAGCAGTCCTCTGTCCAAGAGAGCACAGCTGCAGGGGAAATAAATGCTCCTCTTCAATTTTTTTTCTTTCTTTTCTCTTCCATTCTCTTTTTTTTTTTTTTCTTTCTCTCCTTTTGTTGTTTGTTTAAAAATGGGGACCTCGCACTGGTTTTCTGGCATTGGTCATGATGGTATAGTTGGTGGGATGCAGACCCTGAGCTCTCAGGGGGAGCTGGGGCTCAGGGCTCTGTGGGGTAAACTCCCTTTAATCCTGGGAATTGTATCCCAAGCAGAGCCACTCATAAGGGTGGATTTAGTTCAGATCCAGGCCAAATCCTGGCCCCATTGAAGTTGAATGGGAACTTTAGCTGCTGGTTTCAGAGGGATCAGGGCCGGGTGCTGAGCACATCTGCCAGCCAACCTCAGCAGCCAGTTCCCCATGGGATGAAAGATTTGTGGAGCAGTTAAGATGTCAGGGGGTACCCTGGCTGAGCTTTCTCCCTCAACCTCAAGATGAGCCCAGGCTTTGCTCCCATTCAGCCCCCATAAAACCTCACCGAGCAACATCCACTTCTGATCCTTCAGCTCCTTCTTAAAACCATCTCATGTCACAGAAACAGCCTGTCGCTGTGTGCAGCCAGTGTGAATGCCAGCTTCCACCGGTGCCTGCTTTGGATGCGGAAGCAAACGTCTCCGGGACAACTTTCCATCTTGAGCAGAAAAGCACTGCCATCAGTGGCATTGTACCAGGGCTGCTTCTCATCCACAGTGCCATAGAGCTGGGAAAAACACTTCCACATAGATTGAGCTGCCTCTCTGTGTTTATAAAAAAAAAAAAAAAAAAAAAAT